>JAVRRP010000116.1:0-29603 GCA_036872775.1 Oleoguttula sp. CCFEE 5521
AGCAGTGCTACCACTGCCAAGGACTCGGCCATGTGCAGGCAGACTGCCCGACTCTGCGCATAAGCGGCGGTGCCGCTGGCGGACGCTGCTACTCCTGCGGTCAGCCTGGACATCTTGCAGTAAGCAGTAGCGGCAATTAGTTCCTTTTCAGTACTGACAGAGCCATAGCGTGACTGCCCTACCCCCAACGCAGCTCCCACTGGTCCACCCGCAGGCCGCGGTGCCGGCTTTGTTCCTCGCGGAGGTTATGCTGGAGGCCGAGGCGGATTCGCTGGAGGACGCGGTGGCTTTGCCAACGGCGGCGGCCGCCCAGCCACCAGCTGCTACAAGTGCGGCGGCCCGAACCACTTCGCTCGTGACTGCCAGGCTCAGGCTATGAAGTGCTACGCGTGCGGAAAGCTCGGCCACATCTCCCGCGACTGCCAGGCTCCCAATGGTGGCCCACTCAATGCCGCTGGCAAGACTTGCTACCGATGCGGCGAGGCTGGTCACATCAGCAGGGAGTGCCCCCAGAACGCCGATGCTGCAGGTGCGAACGGCGTGAACGGAGAGGCTGTCGCTACCCAGGCGGCGATCCCTAACCCAGATGCTTTGAGTGTGCAGAGTGCGCCTGTCGTGCCGGCACCGGCGACTTAGGAGGGCCGAAGGGACTTTCATGTCTAGACTGACAATGATCTGCATGTAGACTTCGATACACTACAGCACAGATTTGCACTCGATTCACAATCTTAGGGAAGCTATAGAATTTAACTTCCTGAAGTCCTCTCACAACACCAAGTTCGTCATCACGTAGGGCTTTGCAGCGGCATAGTGAGGGTAAATCCAAACGCTGCCATATGATGTCGGCGGATTCGTCATTGACGATACCTCTGCGTCTACATCAGGCTGAAACCTGAGCAATTGTCCTATGTGCTCGCCCGTGGCAGTGAGGCGCCACGTTCCGATGCCTGTGAGAGCGCCGGATTAGAGCGAGGACGAAGGACTAGTCTGCTGTCTCTCACTGACATTCAGCAACAGGTCCAATGTTGCAGGTATGGCTACAGTAGCATTGGAACTTTTCAGACTCCCGGAGAAGCGCAGGTACAGCGCATGCTGATTAGACACCAGGGCTAAATGCTGATTGTGATCTGAGCTGCTGGCCTCGGTGCTTGCGTACATTACATCAGCACGACAAGTGAGCGCGACATATCTGACTGCTTGCCCTACACGATATACACTCGCGCATCCTCATCAAGTGTGTGGTCGGCGTAGATGGTGTGGTCTTGTCGGCAGCGGATCATGCAGAGAGGTGAAGTCGAAATATGCTTAGGTCCGAATACAGCAACAACGACACCGTTCCTGCCATGCTCGAGTATGGCTGCCTTCGGATTCTCGAAATGGCTCGATTCGATATCCTTCTTGTTCTTTTCCTCCTCTCTTGCAAACCCACGAAGTGTAGGTCACTGCATCATCAACACAGTATTGCACATCGATCACAAAGCATCAATCTCGATCAGACGGACCCTTCGACTACACACTGTCTTCTTGGCGTCTAGACCGACATGCCTGCATCAGTAGTCAGCAGTGACGATGGCGAGGAGAACACCATCGTCGACATCGATCAGCTGCAAGCTCACGGTATCGGTCAGGCCGACATCTTGAAGATGAAGGGGAGTGGATTGTACACTGTCGCCGTATGTCCTCGACTGGTGTCAGCTGTGACGCCTGCTGACACGATGTCAGTCAGTACATGCCCTACACAGCAAGCAGCTGTTGAAGATCAGAGGCTTCTCCGAAGTCAAGGTCGATAAGGTTCGCGAAGCAGTGAAGAAAAGTCTGGTTAGACTTCCCCTCTGCTCTCGTCGGATGTTTCAGCACCTGACAGAATATAGGTCGATATCGGCTTCATCACTTCAGCCGAGCTCCTTCAGCGCAGGAGGAAGTGCTTCCGCATTTCCACCGGCAGCAAGGTGCGTGCTACTGTCATCCGGAGTCCCGCACTCAGCCACTACTGACACCTGATTCAGCAATGGGACAGTATCCTCGCCGGTGGCTTCCAGTCCTGCAGTATCAACGAAGTCTACGGCGAGTTCCGCTGCGGCAAGACCCAGCTCGTACACACCATGGCCGTCATGGCCCAGCTGCCAAAGGACCAAGGCGGCGCCGAAGGCCGTGTAGCCGTCATCGACTCAGAAGGCACCTGGCGTCCTGAGCGTGTTGCACAGATTGCCGAGCGCTTTGGCGTCGACCCCGAGCTCGCCAACGAAAACATCGTAGTCGGTCGAGCACTGAACAGCGAGCATCAGCATGAGTTGGTGTGCGGGCTCTCTGAGCGTTTCGCAACTGGCGAGTATCGTCTCCTCATTGTTGACAGCATCATGTGCAACTGGCGCACTGACTACACTGGCCGTGGCGAGTTGGCAGACAGACAACAGCGTTTGGGTCAGCACCTGAAACACATCACGCTCATGGCTGAGGAATTCAACATTACAGTCATGCTGGTCAACCAGGTGCAGTCGGATCCTGGTGCTAGTGCTCTCTTCGCCGGCGCTGATGGCCGCAAGCCTCTTGGTGGTCATGTCTTGGGTCACGCTTCGACTACAAGGATCTTGCTTCGCAAGGGTCGTGGCGAAGAGCGGGTGGCGAAAGTCATCGATTCGCCCGACTGCGCGGAGAAAGAGGCGACTTACATCATCACGACGGGAGGTATCAACGATCCCGATAAGCCGTAGTCGTGGCGCTCGAAGGCAGTGTCACTGCCGCGGAGATCTGGCTTGTGAGCGAGGACTTGCTATATGACCGAGATGTGAAATGTACTGTGTTGATAGCTGAGATGTAACAATATTTGCTGACATTCATGAATCGTTGATCTCAACGACCGTGTGTGTCTAGATTGAATTCGTGTCTCATCGGCCGTACCGTATCATCGCCGCATGGCTGGTCGCAGCCTCACCGCCATAGACCGAGCCCACCTCTCAGCACCCTCCTCACGCGCTGTTCGCACTCAGCAAAGCCTCGCTTCATCTTCTTCACCGTACTAGGGTCATAACACCTTGCCACTGGACCACGGGATGACCTCTCCATCCTCCGTGGTCTCGGGTTGCCTACCATTTCTCTAGTAACCGGAGATCGTGGAGGTGCCGGCAGAGCTTTCTCCGCTCTCACCTCGACTGGTGTGTCCATGTGCTGTTCGAGAGCAAACATAATGGGTATATCCTCTGCATCCGCTTCGGAGGCAACATTGGGACATGACGCAGTCGAGGGCGATTCCAATGGTGACAGAGCTTCGTCCCAGGTCCCTGACGTGAGCTCGATGTGGTTCAGATCGAGGTCCTCGATCGTGGACTTGTGTGTCGTCAAGAAGGAGGCGATCTCGACAGCAGTAGTCGCAGCATTAGTGAGTGTGATCGTGTTCAGGTTCGGGAAGTGAAGCGCTTGTGAGGTGTTTGATCGAGACCTTTGGAAATACGGACGCGCCGGGTCGATCGCATGAGCGGGATGATCGAGCGTCTTGGGCCGGACTCTCACGGCTGCAAACGGCAAGGGTCCGCTGTCGCCCAGCCAAGCGACGGTCAGGGATCGTAGATTACTTTGGAAATTACTAAGGTAGGTATGGAGAAGCTTGACCTGGTCTGATCGTCTGCTCGAATGGCCGGTGTGCGGTGGACTGTGGGCATCGATGGCAAGATGCTTAATACATGACCATCGTCTGCCAGATGCTGGTGTTGCGCCATACCCAAGTAGTGGCGACAGGTTCAGAATGCCAGATGGGTGTATCGGCGACAGTGTAAGAGAACGTAGTGAGTTCAAGGCGTTGCGCTCGACCGCGATGCGAAGAGAGATTAGTGCGAAGTCGACGGTACTACGACAGCTGCGTTGTAGCACATCGTAGCCAGGGCAGGCTACTCTGAGATGTGCAAGACTGATGAATGCAGAGAAGCCCTTGACAAAAGCTGGGACGTTCGTTGCAGCGTGGAACAGAGGCGGATATTGTCGAGCAAGTATCGAAGCTGTGCCATCGTCTCCGAACTTGGGCCTGTCTCGGCGCGGTGCATGGGCCTGTGGTGTGTACGTGAAACTGAGCTCCTCGCCGGTGTCCGGCTCGATGATTGGTGGCAGCGCTGTCTCCTGCGTGTGTGGCAATGTGAAGGTCAAAGCCTTGACGTGAAAGCCCAAGCGATCGAGTGCTGCCAACCTTGCCGGCTTCGTGAAAGTGCTGGTCTTGAATGTGATGCTAAGGTCTTCGAACAGCGCCGGCGCCGCTCGCACGCTGAAATCATGGCAGACGAGTCGCAAGCTTGCGAGGTCTGGCTTGGGAAGGTGCGAGATCAGATTCTCACGACAATTGTCGTTAAGCCAGAACCGAAGGAATGTGCTGCTGTCTGACAGCACCAGGCTGCATACAGAGGCGAAGGTGTCGGCTGCATCGTAGCATCATCAGCAGGCGCTGGCAAAATCGAGAGTACCTCTTCACTTACATCGTTCGCTCGAGGCGTCAATCTCCCCAAACAACAGGCGACTCCCACCACTCCTCGAAGTCCCCACTGAAGTCGCCGACGCCGCCGATGAAAAGCTCGAGAACGACGTGGAAGGTTTCTCAGCAAGCACGAAAGCCTGTTGGCTATCCTGCTTGAAGTTCATAGTGATTCGTTATTATCATTGACTCATTCATAAGTATGTGTGGAGCGGAGATTTTCGATCGCAATCGCAAGGTACGGAAGGAGAGAATATGCGGAAAGAGATCGTAACGCAGCGGGCCTTTCCTCTTTGACCTACCGTGACCTGCGCGGTTTGTGCACATTGGTCGCAATGGCTGTGGAGTATATGCAGGTGGAGTGAGTCACATTGCGGCCAAGTGGCGACATGTTGCTCGTCGAGACCGCGAAAGTATTGCGCAGACAGAGCAACAACGCGACTCTATCGCGAAATCAGAACGGTATAGACGTGATGTATGGTCGAATATGGGAGGGGTTGGGGTCGCAGGTCGATCTTACGCCCTGGTTTTATGCAAGCTACTGCATGCTGCTTCAGTGTAGCGCGGCCGAGTGCATATCGAGTCTCTGATAGGCTCGTCGCTTGGTGAAACGCATGTCAAGCTGCAGGTCCGCGTCTGTTACAGAATCTAGCGCGTGCGCGCGCAAAGTCAACCGTATAGATACAGTATATGACCGACGCGCTGCAATGTTGTTGTTGTGATAGATGAAGTGATGAGATTGAGAGATCTGAAGTGAACGCGCCTCGAGAGGGGGCTTGACGTCGGCTCATTTTGGACCCACGGACGACGCCGCGAGACAAACAAACCGATTGAGGCTCGCACGCATCACTCCCCGTCAACGCGCCTCGGAACGATCAGATGCGCACAGTAGAGCCGCAGTCACTCAGCGACAGCGCATGGCTAACGTCGCAATGCCTAGAAGACGTTGGACTTCGGGTAGGTAGTCCTCGACATCGAGTACTGTGCGCGCGAGTAATAGTCCCCCAGGACGGTGACTTCAAGACGAAGTGTACCTTTCTTCCTTGGTAGAGCTGCGCGGATCGCGTTGTTACCGTTGGCTATGACTACGCACGAGTACCACGCGAGCAGCATCGAGAGCATTCGACCACAGGGCTTCGAGGCTTCAAGCATGGTTGGTTGCACAGCTCGACCGCGTGCTAAGCTACGATGCACGCGCGCGTCTTCGTCGCGTGCGCTGAGGCAGAGTGCATGATCCTCGCGTCGAGACTCGGTCACCCTCATCCTGTTGGTAGCGTGCATATGCCCGCCGTGGCACCGTCGACTCCATCGGGCTGCCCATGAAAGTACGCACCATCGACTCGCTCACGGCACTTGCATGTTGGCCTCTTCATCCGCCCCGCCTCTTCCTCATCTCCTCAACCCTCTTCCGATCCATCTCAAACTGCCCGACCAACGCCTGCGCCTCCTTCTTCTTCCGCTCCCGATGTTGGAATTTGTAGAAGCCCTCACCAATCATCTTCTCCTGCCGCTTCTTCAGCTCCTCCTCCTTCTGCCTGACCGCATCCTCTCGAGCCGGATCGCTTCTACCACCCCGCACAACCGTGGTAAAGCCATCTTCATCTGGCTCGGCACGCTGTCGCGCGAGGGCCTTGGCGCGAGCAGCTTCTTGCGCTGCAAACGTGGTCATGTAGGCGTCGATTGACTCTTGCAAGGCTTGATGTGAGGGGTGCCGCAACTTGTGGTGTGCTGCATAGCGCGCCAGACCCAACGCAGGGACCTTGCTGTCTACGCCCTCGCCCCATGTTGCCGTTCTGCCGGACTTGACTGCTCGTCTTGCTTCTCGTAGGGCCAGCTCCGCGCTGGGCTTGTCCACGAATGTCACGATTGCTGTACCGCCGCTGCAATGCGTATCTCGATCCCACACCTCCGGTAGCAGTCCCACCTCCGCTGGCGCTGCAGCTTCACCATCCTCCTGCCCTCGCTTCCGCTTCTTCCTTGCCGGCGCAACTGGAGCTGTGATGCCCTTCCCCACCCTCGCACCTTCGAAAGCCACACTTTCTACCCTTGCACCGCCGAGTTGATCCGCAAAGAGGGATCTGAGGTGGACATCTGTCGTGTCCATGGGCACATTGACCAGGAAGACCTCTCGTGATGTGTCTGCTGTGGGCGCCTTGGGCGCATTTGCGCGAAGGTAGAGGTAGTGGGTGGTGTCCTTTGGGTATGAAGGAAGTCCGGGAATGCGGAGAGGCAGGACAGTGAAGTCGTTGACGCTTATAGCGATCGAGGGAGATCTGTTGGGCACCATTCTGGGATGTGTGAAGCGTTGTCTAATCTACAATAATGCTGCAATTAGAATCGCGAGTACAAAAAGTTCACATGGGTGCGACTAAATACTTGGGCGCTCGGACCCACAGGACATTTTGGCAACAGGAAACGATGTTCACCATATCGCAATTATGTGACCCAGTCGCAATGCACAATGCTCTTCATTGCTTCTCGATGACAGCCGGCGCCTTGATCTCCTTCCCTTTCAAGAACTCCAGCCCTTCGCCCCCGTAGCTAATCAACGGACTGACTTCCACGTCTGCGTCCGGCTCATCGCTCGTCACCGTGACTCCGGCTTCCTTCAAGAACCTCACGCCCTGCGCCAAGATGTCTCTTCGGCTAGTATCAGCATCATCCTCGCCAGTTCCCTTCGCGTTCTTGAGCGGGGAGAACTCGTCCTCCCGCTTCACCTCCATGCATGCGAACTTGTCCATGGGCAGAAAGGGGAAGCAATCAAACACGAACTGCTCCAGCTTAATACCATTCGGCTTCTCAGGCTTGACTGCGTTGCCCTTCTCATCGACACACGGGATCTTCTTCTTCGCGACGTGATGGGGGAGCCTGTGCGCCCAATCTGGTATCGACTCAAGGAAACGGTAGCTGTAGTAGTGGTTCACAATATTCGCGGCGCGGAACTTGAGGAGCTTCGAGTCCTTCGGGTCTTTCGCTTCTGCGGATGCGGAGTCGATCTCGCTGTACTCGACTACATCAGGCTTGCCATCCTTCAGTAGGATGAGCCCGACGCTCTCCTTTGCGTTACGTTTTCGTACGACCTTTGTGGCAATGTCGACATCTTTCGATGCGCTGAAGCCGATGAATGTTGGGTCGGCGACTCTGACGAGGCAATTGTCGACGCAGTAGGCGTGGATATGCTTGATCCCACGTTTCTCCATGTCTAGCACAATGCCGTTGTTGATGAGAGCCGAGTACAGTCCACCATTGCCGTCGGGCGCTGTGGCGACTTTGCCCTTGCTCTCTAGCAGTATCTTGCCCTCCATACTCACACACGGAAGAACGCCTTGCTCGAAGAACACAACATTATTACGGTTGAGGCCAAAGTACTTGTGCTCTTCGAAGTAATCCTGCGTAGGCTGTCGTGTAGGTCCTGAAGTCATGATGTACCACGGGACTGTCACCTCCTCCTTCGAATGTGCTTTGCGTGCCAACTGCTCCAGCTTGCGTATCCGCTCTGCTTGCAACTGGAACAGACTCTTCTTACTCTGCAGACCAATGTCGAAGCAGCCTTTCGGCGCCGAGCTGCCCAGTCTCGTACCTTGCCCGCCAGCCATGAGTACTACCGCCACCTGATTGTCCGCAACAAGCTTCAGACCACTCTCGTACCATTTATCCAGATCCTCCTGCTTGCTGTCAATGACTGAGCATTGCGCCGATTCGGGGAGCTGCTCTAGCTTTGGGCGCTCCTCCTCGTCCTTGGGTTTGGGATGATGTAGTGCCTTCTCTGTGATCTTGTTGATGTACTCCGGATCCACTGGCTCAAGCTGTTGATACAGGAAGCCCTTTTCCTCAGGTTTGAGGTCATCATAAGTGTCGAAGACATGGCCCTGCTTGGCCTTTTCGAACTTCTCTCGGAGGGTGTTGTAGTCGTTCTCTGACGGTGCATGATATGTTGCCTCCTTCTTGTCCCCTCCGAGATGCATCGCCGACAGCATGCTATTCATTGTGTCCTTCACTGTGGCGGCCATGTTGCAATATGTGCGAGAGCAGACTCGAGAGGGATTGAATCTCGTTATACAAGACCAAACGACCTACCCGTGATTGTCCTGTCACAGAATTGCTTCTTGGACATGCAAGATCTTGCACAAGCTCGAAGATGTGATTTGTACCGAAGTACTCTGTACTCACGTTCAAGCATCGAATGGTGGGGCATTGAGCGAAGAGAGTGCCCCGCATCGCGTGGCTGAGCACCATCGAGGCTTTGCACGACATGTACATGTTCCTGATGTACCCCGACGTCCCCTGGACTGTCAGCATGGACAAGCCTAATTGTCAATGTCACGACTGCTCGCATGGCTCGCTCAGGGAACTTAGATCCACTTGGGCCTCGAGATGACAATCTCCCGTAAGCTCTTGATTCACCCGGAGCGCGACATGTACCATAACTGATCACAGCGAAGTCGCACCGCTCAGAATATTCGACTTCTCCAAATGTCTCGCCTCTGGGAAACGCTCTAGTGAGCTTGCCCGGGAAAGTGAATTGCTACGACCATGTCTATGAGGATTCCGGGCCTTAAAGCGAATGGTTAATGACCGTCCTGCACTCTATTGCCAACACTGAATGACACGATCACTGCCCGAGCTGCGCATAGTAGTCGGGAGCATTCAAAATCATGGAGACGCGGAGGTAGTTGCAAGGCGGACTACACCCCTTGGTCACCGAAATCCAGACTAGGCCTGTTACTGCGATAGAGGCTCCACAAATGTTGACGTTTGATGGCTCCCTGGCCGAAGTACATGGAGCTATGTAGGAATTGGTGAAGAACTGCTGCCCACTTCGTATCACTCGTGCCAGGTTTGCTCGCTGTCATGGTGGAGCAGCGAAGGCAGCTCCGAATACACATCTCGAGCATGGTGGCTATCAGCCGTCCTGTGGGAACTCGTGTCAGCACCCGATACGAGAATTGGCCAGAAAATAATGGACTCCAGGTACGCGATGTCGACCAATCGCGTCCATTTGTTGCAGAAGCAGCGCTGATAGCGCACACACACAGAGCTGCTTCTGCCCGGCCTTGCATGTCTGCGTCGCTGTGCGGCTTCGCCCTGCAAAGCGAGGGACTCCAGCGACATTACACATCATGCTCTGCCGCTATGGGTGCCTATATGCGTCGCCAGCTCTGGCACTCATCGTTGTGAAGGTTCTAAGGTGGAGGTCTGACGAGCGATGTCCCGGTCCGATGCGCACTGACGGCGATCAAACTGCCGCGACCCTGTGAATAGCGTGGCTGGTTTCACATCATCCTGTTCTGCCGCCGTTCTCGTCATCGCTTCTTTCGCTCTAGCCACGTCCAGCCAAGCCAGCGTCGGGTGCGACACTTCATCACGAGCATTTCTACTGCTGTGCGACTGACGACGTGGCGCCACGTTCTCCTCACTTCTTCATCTAGACGTGATCACGATGCTCATGCACCTATGTCGATCGCCAAAGGTATGATGGCATTCGCGAGGGGTCCCATCGCGGATGCAGCGGGCCTAGGCTGAAAGAAGGACTTGCCGTCTGTCCCGCAGATTAAGCTTCAGCCACTCTAGCCAGTCACGACTCTCTTCTCTAACCGCGGCGTGCACCTCTGACGACTTCCGCATGCATAACAGCTGCATGCTAACATGGCAAAATGCGATCCACCGCTACCGCGACTAGCTGGGCAGACTCCACCGCCCAGCATCACGCGCTCTTGGTAGGTCGAGCTTCCAATGTTCTTGATCTCTCGCACGCGCCGCCCTTCGACATCACTATCTCCAACGTTGTTGTCTAGGAGATACCTGCCACCGCGCTACCCAACCTCAACGACCCATCGAGGCGAGCGTGTGCGCGTGTTTCATCCTGCCTTGAGTACGAGTACCTCTGCACATCTTATTGCTGGGTTCTCTCGCATCCAAGCATACCATAATCTCTGCAGCAAAATTTGAAGTTACTCGTCAGGATTAGAAATCAGCATTCCTCGCCCACTACATTCCGTCCGAGTCGCCGAACAACCGCAAGCAAGTTACTGTTGACTTTGAGATTTGAGGAGCCGAGTTTGACGTCTCTTCCACCAAGAAAAGCGGTTGTCCGTTGTCCACTGGAGTTGAGTTGTTGCTCGAGATGTTGTTCACAAGCACATCGGCAGCGCTTTGCGCGCTTGCATCGGTCGTACAGGCTGCACCGTAAGTCAACTCCCAGAGCTATCAGTCGACTCAGACTAACACGATACAGACTCCAGAAACGCGCCTCACCCACAGGCGGCATCAACTGGGGGTCAGAGACTGTCCGAGGAGTGAACCTAGGCGGCTGGCTCGTCCTCGAGCCATGGATCACTCCATCGATCTTCCAGTCATTCGCGATGTCGAGAGGCATCGTCGATGAGTACACACTCGGTAAAGTGCTCGGTCAGCAAGCTGCACACGACCAGGTCCTCAAGCCCCATTGGGACAACTGGGTACAGCTGTCGGACTTTCAGAAGATCGCAAAGTCCGGCTTCAATGTGGTGAGGATACCGATCGGCTACTGGGCTTTCGATAACTCGAACTCGCCGTATGCAAGTGGTGCAGCACCATACCTCGACAAAGCCATTGGCTGGGCGAGGCAGGTCGGAGTGAAAGTGGTTAGTTCGATCGAGTCCTGGATGGAAGACCGTCCGGCACTGACAATGACTAGATCCTCGATCTTCATGGCGCACCCGGCTCCCAGAACGGCTTCGACAACAGCGGTCAAAGGCTGACAACCCCACCGGGCCCAGGCTGGCAGCAAGGCGACACCGTGTCGCGCACCCTCACTATCCTCAAGCAGATGCAAGACAAGTACGGCGCCTCTTCCTATGACGACGTCATAGCTGCGATTGAAGTTCTCAACGAGCCTCTGAACTCCGCCCTGAGCCTTGATGTCACCAAGCAGTTCACGCGCGACGCCTACAACAACCAGCGCAAGTCAGCTTCGTCTCGCGTGGTGATGTTCCAAGACGGCTTCAACGCACCAAGCTCCTACAACGGCTTCCTCACTCCCTCCGACAACGACGCTCAGTTCGTGGCAGTAGACCACCACGAGTATCAGGTCTTCACGCCCGAACTTGTCGCTCTCCAACCCTGGCAGCATCGTCAACTCGTCTGCAAAAATGCGGGCTCCTACTCCGGTGCCGACAAATGGAGTATCGTCGGCGAGTGGTCCGCTGCCATGACCGACTGTGCCGCGGCTCTGAACGGCTACGGTGTCGGCGCCCGCTATGAGGGCCTCTACCCAGGCTCCAAGTACGTCGGCAGCTGCGCGAACATCAACTTCATCGAAACCTGGACGCAAGACTTCAAGAACGACATGAGAGGATACATCGAGGCGCAGCTAGAGGCGTTCGAGCGCGCGACCAATGGCTGGATCTTCTGGAACTTCAAGACTGAAGCATCGCCTGAGTGGGATGCGTTCAGATTGATTGATGCTGGGATCTTCCCGCAGCCGTTGACGGACAGGCAGTTCGGCGCGATTTGCACTTGATCGAGTGTCGTGTTGGAAATGTCAATGGAAGAGCTTGGATGATGGACGAATCTGACGAGGCATATCACTGATGAAAGGTACTTGATGACGAATGCAAGGATTGGATCAGCAAAAGAAGGACAACGTGTACATGCCGTCCCGTTATACCCAGTGCATTGTTACGGGGCGGCCGTGGAGGGAGATTTAATTCTTAGCATCTGCATGCGCAAGTCAAGCAGGATAGCATTACAATGTCTACTGCCTACTGTTCCAATCTCACTCCAGTATCTCGTGCTCATCGCAAAGCCATTGGTCTAGCAGGTACCTGTGTAGGTCCTGCGAGGAAGTCGCAGCCCCTCCTTCCGGTTACTCTCGGCTTCCCGTTCCTCGAGAAAGCTACATGTACACCTCACCTACTTCATCGATTAGCTCACCAGTGCCATCAGGAACCGATATCGAACTCGGGGCCAGCTCGATCTGGGGCGACGCTGTCGCAATTGTTGCCTTCCATGGCCCAGCTGCTCGGAGCAGTCAAGAATTCCCTGTTCGACTCGACTCGACGCCGCCAGAACTGAGCCTCCACCCTCACGGACTACTATTCCGAATGAGCTCAATAAGCTAGATCTGGTGATCCTGTGTCCGGCACCCGAGGCACATCGAACTCATTCTGGCCTATTCACTGTTCCCGCAATAGGCCATGCTTGACCTCATTGGCCGAACCTAGACTTCAAGTAGGAGCTCTCCCGACGTCACCCGACTACCTCCCACGCGCTGCTTGTACTGGACCAGCGGAGCGTCATCTCGTCTTATCATTCATTGCTCTGATAGGTGCAGAGCTTAGATGTCGCTGGCGTGCTCGTATGAGATCCGAAGTGTAGCGGCTGAGAGTTCTTTTGGGCCTTGCATCGAGCGTGGGTGTACCTTTGTAGGCATGATGATGGGTAGGAGGTGGTATATAGGTAGGTTGGCGGTACCACACGTGCTCGCTGTTTCCGCCCGAATCCTATCTACGTCCTACTTTCCAAGTCAATACCAGCAGAAGATCACGAGCACATCAGAGCCCTCTATCAAATCGCGTCTCACTGAACCGAGAGACCGCTACCCATCCATTGACGAAGAGCCAATTGACCGACTCCTCCCATCATCCGAGTACTCTCTTCACAAAACACACATCATGTCTTCTCAACCATCAGCACCACATCGCAACTCCGGCACCTTCCTAGTCCTCTCCCCGGTTGAAGTCGGCCCCGAAAGCCACACCGCAGCATCTCAAACCTCAGCTTCGCCAACTTCGACCCGCTCCGCGAGCTCGCCGCTCTCAACAGCCGACAAGCGGGCGTCCTCGGTATCAGAGGCAATCGAGCCGCTCGAGAAGATCAGGGCACAGAAGGCGAGCGGCGAACAGAACAAGTTCTTGCATTTGGGGGAGGAAATCGTGGCGGAATGACAGATGATGGATTTGCGACAGGTATAGGAACGGGGAGAACAGATCGAGAAGAGATGTGGAGAGACTAGGAGTGATGTTTATGATTGATGACTTACTTTACTTGTAATCAGCATTGGGGCGTATCGTTGCGCAGGAAGCACACGAGGTACGGCTATCGGGACTCGATTGCAGGGCGGGATGACTACAATACTCGGAGCAGTCAGCATATACCTGATGAAATTAGCAAAACTACCATTTCTACATGTACCTTTATGATGCTCCCATCAACCGTGCCAAGGGCCGAATCCATCGTCTTCACTGCTCGCTGCGGCATAGACTGGACTGAGCCAACTCTCACTGAGCGATGCGAAAGTATCTTCCTTACGTGTTGCTAGAGATCAAGTGTCGCGTATGTACACCTTCCGCACACTGAACATGTAGCTATCAGCATGCCCTTAGGGTCTATGCCCGTTCCGTCCAAAAGTCACCCACGCCAACTGTGACGCCTACCTATCCAATCGATCATACCAAAACACTCCACGTTGATGCTTGCCACGGACCCTCACCTCACATTCAGGAAGTCCTCCTGCACGTTCACCATGCCCGCCGCACCGCCTGCTTTGCTCGCAGTAGCTTCCAGTAGTGCCTCAGTCGGCGCTGCCAGTTTCTCCAGAGCCGCCGATTTGGGCTTGCCGAGACTCACTGCAGAGTTTGTGCGTTAGCACACACATCATGGAGACTTACTGGATCTCTCGGAATTGCTCACCAAGTATAGCCCCATTGACGCCCTCAGCAATCCCCACCCGCCCTCTCACGTCCATCAGACCCCCAACGACACTACTCTTGGGATCAACATACGCCACGATCGCAAAGACATCTTCTAGCACCTTTCTCACTTCCGGGTTTGGTGAATTGCCGAACTCGGCTTGCAGCTCTTTGCCGTAGGCAACGGCGGAGGAGAGAAGATCGTTTCCCTTCAGTGGTCGAGGGAGTGATGAGACGGAGGTCGACATCTCGACGTCGTCTCCATTGAAGGTTGCGTAAGCAGGGACGTCGACTTCCATGTCTTCCTCTTGCTCGTCCTCTTCTGCGGTTGGATCCATGAGAGCAGCGCCACCGTTCTCTTCACTGCCGTTGGCGTGGCCGTTGCTACCCACGGACTCGACACTCTTGGCCATCCCTCCTGCTTCGCTCGCTGCGTTCGTGACGGCAGAGATCTCGGCATACCGTCGCATCATCTCAATGAACTTCCTACACCTAAGTCGAAAGTAAATGTCTTTGTTTCGCTCATCTTGTAGTACTAGAGGGTAGTACGACTGCGTATATTTCAGCGCTCTGTCAATGTCGCCATCCAGTATCGCCTTGCGGATCTTCTGTCGTTGCGAGGCGTGAATGTCATCATCTGCGCTGAGAGTGAACGGATCTGAGCCATTCCCGCCGGTCGAGGGTGCAGGTACCGGTGCTACTGCCGCTCTAAACTGCAAGTCTGCAGCGAACGCGTGCGATGACTCGATATAGCCTTCATGTGCTAGGTATTGACTGATTAGGTTGTTAACGAGCGCTGTCTCGTCATCTGGCTTGTGCAACGTGGAGGCATCTGCCTGATTCAGCTCTGCTCGAACTGTAGCGCGTTCTTCTCGCATCATGGCATCGATATCGAAGACGAATGGTTGTCGGCCGAAGTTGGCTCGTATGTGATCGCCGTTGCGCTTCAGACCGATGGAAGGATAGACATTCATCTCATGCTTCAGACCCGAGAATGCCGTACCTGTGAAGCTCGTCAGTCTTCGCCAACCGTTCCCTACCCATTGCCCTCAATCACAGGCTCACATACCAAGATACACCCCATTCCTCGTAAAGAACGCCTCCCCAGTCCTCCAGTTGATCCCACACCCAATCACATCCGGCGCCTCAAACTTCGGCCCATACGCCTTCCCGGTCGTGCTACTACTAAAAGCATTCCCATCATCGCCATGATAAGCCCAGCTATCGCTTTCCCACCCCGGTAATCGATTGAGCACAGTTTTCCTCCCACTGAAGCCCACAGCAAGACTGTAATGACTCTGCTTCGAGAGCGTGAGAATTGTGACTTCGTAATAGTACAGTCCGCACTCTTTCGGCATAGCATTATCAGCTCGTATTGAGGCTGCATCGTCGGTCGTCACCGGGCGTGCGGCGTTGGTGAAGCGGACTTCTGTGCCGTCGCCGAGGATCTCGAGGCCGTGCATCTTGTCCTCGTCGCTCCATCTGCTCGGTAGTGCGCGCGAGCTCTCATCCTGTCGCGAGCTTGCTGGCGGGAGACGCTCGATGACGTCCTGCGCCACGCCGCGGTGGATGTAGCCATGTCCGTGTCCATAGCTCGCAGAGCCCTTCCCAAGATTGACCATACTACTGCTCGTGCTCAGCGAAGCCCTGCGATCCAGCCCTCCAGTAGAGCCAGCCAACTTCGCCGCTTCCCTCAGCTCAGCTAGATGTGCATCCCACTCGCGTCTCAGCCGTCCCACGAAGCGACTTTTCCTAAGATAGCTCGGCGTGAAGAACGGCGGGTGCTGGTCATGCAGCGCGCAGTGCAGTCCATCCTCAAACCGCAGCACCTCCCCACTCCATCGCGGTCGGCTCTTGTAGCTCCAATGCCCTGCCCCTGTCCCATCCGTCCCCGTATCGTACGACGGATTGCGGCTATACTCGCCTCTGGTCTGCGGTCTTGAGGAGGATGTCGAAGGGTTCGCGGGGTTCGAGATCGAGGTGAAAGAAGTCTGGGCTGGATTCGTAATGCCCGCGGCTACAGTGGCGTATGAGGGGCGTCGGGCGGCTGTCGAGTCGGTTGAGCGGCGGGGGTAAGGCGGGTAGGCGGAGTAGGGGTTGGACATTGTGAGAGCGGAGGAGCGCCAGGGAAGGCAGCTCTAGTGGTCGCGCTTGCTGGAGATCGGGCTGATTGACCCAGCGGTGACTCAAGGTCGTCGGCAATCGCAGATGAAGACGAAGTGATTGTGGAAGTGCTGCTCAAGAGGAGAGCTGGTTGAGGCCAGAGCAAGCAGATCGAAGAGTGGAGGTCGGGAGGATACGGCTATGCCTGCTTTGCCTGCAATCGCCTGGCGCGTGACTACCGGCTCAGGCCAAGCTCGATACTGCAATCACCGAACGAACACATCGTAGATTAATCGATTCAGTAAGCAAGTTCAGGTACGCAGTCAATGTTGGGGTCACGATCATGGAGGTTTGGAGGTTGAGGGAAGGCTGCTGCGTGATGACAGGGCAGCGAACTCGGTCGGATGCAGCCCCGCAATCGCGTTATGCAAGCACGAATGACAGCGACGACGATAAGGTGATAGCATGTGATCATACGGTAGAAGTGTACCACACGCGTACCGAGATGTAAGTGTGGTGCATACCTATTCTGGAATGAAGCAAGCTCTCAAAGGAAGTGGTCGCTGTTCTACACGCCGATAGCTTTTCAACTCGCGCCACCGAGTACACTCGACGTTGGCGAACAGTAGATTACTGCAGTCAACACGTCGTAAGTGTCCTACGGTGGTGCCGTGGAAGACGTGTCAGTCCAGCGCTATCCCCAGCAGCCCCTAGCCGGAATGCTCGTATACCCCAAACGCCTCGCTAAATATATTGAGTGACATACCCCCCTGAGTATGAAAGGTCGTCTGATGAGGTCGACATGCTAAGTGACGGTCAGCCATGGTGCACTGGAGGTCATCGCACTGAGAGGTTGAGCTCACTCGAGCTTGCCTAAGCAGCAGCAACAGCCACCGGTGGCGGCGAGCTGGTCACCCCTTCCATCGGCTCTCCCGCTTCAACCTTCTGCTCGACTGCGCTGACACTCCTCTCACTCTGCACAGCACTACTGTCAGGCATCTTGACCTCGCTCGAGCTGTCGCTCTTCATCTCGCTATCCGCGCTCCCGTTAACACCATTAGTCTTTGGAGGCGCTTTCCATGTAGCCATTCCCCAGGTTGTGCCAGTGAACGACTTCAGCTGCAGACCAGACTTCTGCCAGCGACGGCAAGGCTTGCCAGTGCGGTCCAGAGCGCGTAGTCCAGCGTTGATAGCGCCAGTGTTTGCTTTGGGACCAAGCTTGTGGGCTGGGATGGGGTTTGGTGCTGGGTTTGGGCCAGAGGTCGTGCGGTCGATGGAGCCATCTGGTCTAGAGATGAGCAGTTAGTAGATGCACATACATTCAGGAGAGGGGCGATTGCTGCGTTCACATGTACTCACAATCGCGGCTTCTTCTTCGGCCCAGGCCTTGCACGCTCCCTCGGTGTGCCCATGGGATCTATCGTAGGTGGTGCCCTCTTGCGGCCCGTGATAGCAGCAGCACCACCTCGCTTTCGTCGGCCATCGACCTTGGGCGGTGGCGCAAGCGCATTGGGATCGGGCGTGTCGGCATTGGTGGCAGCGGGTGTCGAGGCCGACTCTGATGATTTGTCTGCGGAGGAGGAGTCTGGCTGGATGATCGCCGGTGAGGTTTCGAGTTTGGGCACGAGTGCTGGTGATTCCGATGGCTTCGGCGGCGAGGTTGCATGTGGGAACCGCGACAGCGTGTCTGGTGAGAGATGCAGCGTGACTATGTGTGTCTTGCGTGCCGACTTGCTCGAGCCCTTGGCAGCGGTCGACATGATGGGTGGTGCAGGCGACGATATGCGTGTTTTGCTACGGTGGTGTAGTTGATGTTCAGTAGCAGGATGTGCCGTATTGCGCCCGGCGACGCCTCGTGCAAGTCCTTGTTGGCAACAGGTGGAATGTCGCAGGGTCACATGTCGTGCTGTGCCATGTACACACTTTCCTTGTCGCAGTCTTGGTCAAGTATTGCAGTGATGCTCAGTAGTGTCGACAGTGATTATGGTATTTGACGGTGATGTGTTGATGGAAAGAGAGATGCACAGAAAGGCGCGGCGCTCGTGAGTTGTGCGAAGTCCATGGCGTAAGCTTTGTCCGTTGACCAACTCGGGGCGGCTGTACTGTATTGGCGAGGCCTGAATTGTGAATCGCGCACGCCAAAGGAGATGATCCCTGAGATCCGATGTTCGTTCGAGATCTCGTCCGTGCGCTGTGCACGTGATTGGACTTGGGAAACCATTCCGTTCATTCATTTGTACATCTTGATCAACACAGAATGCAGTGAGCTTTTCGATTTCGAGTTAGTGGACGACTACAGCCTGGAACGGGCGAGAGATACATTTATCATCGTATAAAAGCCAAAGATGCCTCGCTATCAAGTCCTTCGTGCCTTGCACATTCCAGACGCTAAATCTCTTGGCGCCACGCCCCGTCTGGACTTTCCGCTTCGTTCTCCTGCGCGACCTCTCCCTGTGCTCTTCCAAAGATCTGGAGGTATCATGTTACTATCGACTGCGCCGAAAAGCTTCCGCTGCCTTGAAATGGTCGGTGAGAACGACCTCTACTAGAATACAGAACACTTCGAGCGTTCGAGTCTCTCGAAGGACCTCAACCAATGCGTCACAGCCGCAGCAGATTCGATGTCTGTGCAATCGCCCTTCTGACTTTGGGGAGCGCGGAGGTAGCAACATGATCGAATGCAGTCGAGTTCTTCGACAGTTGTGAGCAGTTCAGAAGCTTGCTCAGATCTTCGCTCGGCTGAGAGACTACCATACAGTAAGACGGTGTGCGCGTTGCGCCCACTTCTCAGCCATGCTCGAGGCTGAGAAGCAGTGTTTGGGAGATTGGCTGCATTTCGGGCGGAGAGAATCGTGCCTGGTAAAAGCGCTCTTTGCGGAGCCTACGGCAGCGAGTGTTCAATTCTGCGCACGACGGCAGAGGTACTCATTGAGTAAGGCCCTGGAAACAACCGGAACTGCATGCTGCATAGCTTGGTAATCGACCGTCCAAGTAAGGAAAGTGATGGAAGAGTGCCGCTATACATATGTACTTGCAGAGGACTGACTGTGGTCAGGTAGCTGTTCATTCCCCGCCTGTGCTTCGACTCCCGATCATCTCCGTCTGTGTTTCGACATACAAGTCCCCTCCGCAGACAGCTCTGTTGAAGAACCGCGGTAACGCTGTTGCAGCTTACTAAGTGCAACCGTCCGGTCTGTCGCTCACACACGTGTCGTGACCGGCGGCCCTCTTCCACATCCTGGAATGCCTCTTCATCTTCGAATTGTAATCGAAAACTGCCGCAATCTCCTCCCCGCTGACCGCCTCGCTACCGAACGTACCCGACGCGCTCGTTCTGATGTCCATAGCTATCCCCTTCCGGATGGCCTGCGCTCCCCCCGCCCAGCTGAGGCACCCTCGATTGGCTTGAGCGTCCGTTGCGCAAATTGCCGATCTTGTTAGCTGTATGATGCCGTCGGCCGTGCCACCCACTACGACGGACAGCGCACTTAAACGCTGTCACTCTCACAGCGTGAGCAGAGCTTTTCGCCCACCCTGTGTTGAGGAAGGAGCCGATGTACCTGAATCTCTTCACTACGCGACGCTCCTACAGCGATTCTGCGTCGCACATGCTCTGGTAGTAGGAGCTGATGTCGTCGATGCAGCCGTCGGTAAATTGACACAGCTTCCCAGACGCGAAGTCCAACACTGCCAGCTTCTCCCACAAAACCATATCGAGACTGCCATCGTACTCGGAGAAGCGCGGTCCGTTCGGATTCCGGCTCGTGCATGCCAAGTTGTCCCAATCGCTGAGTCCCGGCATGAGGTCTAGGTGGGTGATGTTGAGAGACACGTCATGATAGCCAGCCGCAGTCGTTGTGACAATGATGGCGGGATTAGCGCTCGCTTGGTGGATGAGCAGCGCCGCCACTGCTAGCCAGCACGCGCGACCAGACCATAGACTTGACATATTTGAAGTCTAGCCGGTACAAGAGATAGTCTGTGGCGAAGAATACTGCGGTGAACAGTGTGATTGTCGCTCGTCTTAACCCGAAGTAGACTTTGTTCGGAGGAGGCATGATGAAAAATATTCTGGATCTATCACTGTCTTTATACGTCGGGCAGCTTGAGAACAGAGAAAATGCGATGTACTTGCGACTGAGGGCTTAGGTAGGCTTAGGTAGGTGTGTAGTTAGAAGATGCCTTCCTAAGCTCAAGCTAAGGCGCTAAAAGAGCACATGGCCCGCGCGGGGAAGCCAAAGGACGGGCCACGGAGGGGCCGGCAAGTAGACGAGGCCAATCAACTGCCTTTCTTTCCCTTTAGCTTGATATTTGAGATTAGAGACGTATCGTAGATATAGTGTTGGTTTGGCCACGCGCATACATTACCGTTGTGCATCAGCCGTATACCATGCGGTCACGGTGTCTTCTCCGGCTAACGACACTTTCATTGCCCCTAGTAAGCCGAGTGCAACGTCGCTGATTGGCATATATGAAGCATAGGTCACGAACACACGGCCGAGATCAGCGCACCCTTGAGCTGATGCAAGTGACGAAGGTTCGGCTGGACGCTAGCTACAAGTATGTGGGAGGCACAGAGTGCAACACGTGGAGTATTGTGCCGGTCACTCTATTGAATGGCGCCGCCTTCACAGCTAGTGCAGGGAGGTTGTCGGAGACAACTCCACGATGTGATATGGCTAGGCACTAAACCATTCCAACATCAAGATCTAGACCGCGAACATGGTGGAAGGAAGTCCGAGAAACAGACAAAAAATCTAGATTAACAGCCTAAATGAAGGCACATGGTCGCGACCTGATAGTGAAAGGCCAGTTCCTGGTCTGGGTGCTATAAGTCGCTCGGCACACCGCCAGTACTGGGTGCGTTTGCGGCCTTCTCTTGCGAACTTTCCTCCGAAGTACGCGGAGAGCGGGACGCAAAGTTGACGGTCGACGGTCACCTGGGTTCGTGCTGTGCTGGAGTCAGGCAGCCGGGCCCAGGCTGTTCAACGTCTACCAATCTAAAATGGGACCAGTGGCAAGCAGAATTCGGCACGGGACTCACTCCGGAGTCGGTCGATCGACGTTGCATTGATTCAGGTCCTCGCTTTTGAACCTCCTCGCCACTAAATCTCCTTGCCTTTGCTTCTGCCCGCCTCTGGACCTCCTCGCCAGCGATTGCCTCACAAGGTCGAACCATCCAAGCCTAAGCGCTGAGCTCGGTCGACTTCGGCAACGCTCCCGATGCATGAGATAGGTGACAGCCTTCAGTCAAGCCCCTCCTCGCCTTCATGCGCATGTACCGTCTCCCACCACTTCCGATCGTTAGCGGCGCAGTGTGTGCCGCTACCCTAGCTAAGGACATGCACAACGGGTCAGAATCCCTGAAACGTTTTTCTGTTGGGTGATTTAGGTCGAATGCATAGCTACCACGATTAGCCGTCGCTGCACATGCGTCGACGACCAACAGGCTAATGATCGGAGGTGGCAGGAGACTGTAGACGGTCTACAGGTCACTCAGCACTGTCCCGTGATGCTTCGATCTGCTCGTATTGCTGCGGACGATCAGTTGCAGCTTCCCGTTTCGAGACTGCACGGTCCGATTATAGATCAAGTGTGTTCAGCAGATTGTCTGCTGACCGCGGTGCTCCAATTGCACTAGAATATAGCGGGCGACGGGCGGCACAACTCGCTACAGTACAAGGAATTGTGAGAGCCCAGAAGCTAATGTGATGCATTCAGGGAGCTCCGCCGTGGCCACATTAGATATATTTCCAGCGTTCCCCATCGTTACTTGTCACACATGCTCCCTTCATACCTTTCGAATCTGACTCCGGCCGCACTGCCTCAGACAGAAAACTCAGCAATGCAGTTCACGAACATGCTATTGGCCTTCGGCACACTCTCGACCACGGCCAACGCGGCGGGTACCTTGAAAGCCACCAACAACTGCTCCTTCAAAGTGTATCTCGTCTACAGCACCCCTGACTACAGGAGTGATGTAATCACCCTGGGATAAGGATTAGCAGCTGACTTTGAATTGAGCGGATCCGGTATGAATGTCATCCTTTACAACATTCGAAGTCAATGACAGACGCTTACATTGTGCAGGAAACAGTCTGGCCTTCTCGACTGACCCAGCCTTCTACTCCAAAGCAACTGCGAAACTTGTGCTTGGGTTCTCCACCAATGCTGGTCTCGTGTACTACAGCCTTGCATCAGACTATGGCAATCCATTTTCGGGCCAGAAGGTTTCCATTACAAGCCCGAGCAAGGCCTGTACAACCGTCTCCTCGCCGAATGGTAAAACATATACCTGTGCCGATAGTTCGACTCTCAACCTTGCGACCTGTTGAATGATAGCACCTGCTGTCAAGAGTTGGGTTCGCGGCTTGTGCGGAAGCAGTCTCGACCAGTATGAGTGGTGGCGCGCTTTGAGGCAATACCACAGATTTGACGAGATTTGATCGCAGCAGAGTTGAAGCATGCTCTTTGTCAGAACCTTGCGCAAAGGATGTGGATAGAGAGAGTAATGATCACCCCTACCCGATGGCAGGTAGTTTCATAGTATCAGTAGCAGGCTCCGCACCACTCTGGCTTTCCGAATACCTCCATATCTCATTACCCTCGCCGTCCCAACTACTTGATCAAGCATGTATCATTCGGTCTGGACGTCTATCGGGATCTGCGATCATTGCAAAGGAGCATTACGCAGGTAACAGACATGTCCTCGCACTCAAATTCATGCCTGCCTCGCGGATGAAATTGTGAATCTCTTGGCACCTGCCTCCGGCTGGACTCGCAGCTCTTTCCACACCTCTCTTTCTCTCACCCCGTGAAACCGATCAATTACCCCCAACCTCGTCGTGACAGGATTTTATCTCGGTACTCATGCCAACAGCTGTTGTCAACCTGCGAAAGGCCTTCTCTACGAAGGCAGGGGCTGAAGATGTCGGCATTGTGGCGGCTCTTTCGCTCACGAGATGTATTGAACAGATTTACGTTCGAGGCGACTTTATTGTCTAGCCTGCGCAATGCGCACCTGTATAATACGACAACGACGTCGAGAAAGTAAGTACAACCGCATTGGTGAGTGCACGTCTGAATGTGCTATATTGCTTTTGCAAATTTCCTCCACTTGAAGGAAGCATGCTACACTGAAAGATGTCAATCGACTGTTGTAGGACAACCGGTGTATGATATGCGATGGGCGAAGTAGCAATCACTTGCTGCTGACCTCTCTGGTCAGTTTCTCGGGTCTCGATTCATTGGCTGCAGTGCACTAAGCGTCGCGAGGACGTCAAACTCACCCATTTCTTGGTAGCGTTGCTGCAGAGATGCAGATGCCTACAAGAGAGCAACCTAGCTCCACACGAAGATCGAGGAATACACAGCTCTCTGTCCTCTGCTGTAACATCATTCTCTGCAAGTACACCTTACACCATACACACAAGTCCATCGTCCAAAACATCAATGAGACATAGCCATGGCTTCTCATAATCTCACGAACAACATCAAGACCTCCTGTCTCATCATCTCCGACACGCACAACTGCGAGATCGCTTCTACTGAAGAGGGGTGTCCGCTTGCGCAGAAATTGCCTAAGGTACGTAACCCAGCGATACGCGCCTGTCTTGAACAGAGGCTAAGAAATGTCACAGGTCGACGTATTACTCCATTGTGGTGATCTTACACAAGTCGGTAGTATGTCCGCGTACAAGAATGCCCTTAAACTCCTGGATCGATCAATGCCGAGTTGAAGCTCGTCATTGCCGGTAATCACGACATCTCTCTAGACGGCGAATACTGGGCTACGCATCTCGACGAGGACGACGAACCCGAGGAGCACGACGAAGCATTCGGGATTATGACCGGTAAACTTGCTAAAGAAGCTGGCGTCACGTATCTCACGGAAGGAACCCACCAATTTACGCTAAGCAACGGGGCGACATTTTCTTTGTTCGCCTCTCCCTATCAACCTGAATGTGGAGAATGGGCATTCGGCTACCCGCGTAACGTCGATCACTTTGCTTCCAAGATTTCGGAGAACATTGACATCATGATGACACATGGTCCTCCCACCGGAATCTTGGACCTCATCCCCACCAAGAACGAACACGTTGGCTGCGATAGCTTGCTTAAGGCTGTGGAGTTGGCAAGGCCGAAGCTGCACTGCTTTGGGCATATTCATGAAGGGTATGGGTACGAAGTCAAGACATGGGGAGGACAGGCGGAAGAAGGTGGCGAGGCGGATATGTGCGTCAGCAAGGCGGGAGTTCAGCTTACAGGGAAAGAGCAGATGGTGCTGGCACTAAAGGGAGAAACGCTCATGGTGAATGCTGCGATCATGGACGACTCGAATCGCGCTGTGAATGCGCCGTGGGTTGTGGAGATGGGACTGCCACGGAAGGCGTGAAAGGATCAGCACATGTGTGGCAAGGAGTTTGTACAGATAGTGTATTGTATGCTGCATGCATCTCTGCTCCTCCAGAAGTTCAGACAGCTAATGCTACTATCATGCTCACCAGCAGTGCTCTACTGCGTCTACTACTGCAGTGAGAGCGCACATGCCGAAGGATACCGCTCAGCAATGGCCCCTCGATAGTGCTGCATTAGATTATCCATCTTCAAGGGTGTAGACGATTAGTCTCTAGAGAGGTAGCTGTTAATTGAGATGTTCAGACTTTCGAAAGAGTGAAGGTGAGCGACACATGCGTAATCTATTGGCCTATCGCACGGTCCACTCTCTCGAACCCTCAAGGCGATCCCACCTGCGCCGGAAATCCGTGACCCCCCGCGCGAAATCTTGTCTACTTAACCTGCTCCATGCTCCACGCCATACTTGCACATCTAACCAGACACAGACCTTCGCATTTGTTCACACTTGCAAGACGAGCAGTAATCGCCCCATAACGCGTCGCTCGTAGCGCACAATCGTCGCACATGAACCTCATCCTCCCACACACCCTGTCGGGCGGATGACTCATCTCCTTGTCATAGTCACGGCGTACGGAGATAACTACCACGCGTACGTCTGGAAGCGCTGTAAGGCGTATGGGCATCAGAAGGCCAGGACGAAGCGTCATCCGGATCTCGAGAGTATGAAGGCTCCGCATCGGTGTGGAGGGGGAGGGCTGGAATAACTTGTCCATGTCCCAAACGCGTTTCGTACGAAGTGTGCGGCGACCAAAAACGCGGATCGTAGGGTGCCTCGAGAAGGTGAGATTGAGATGGGTGAGATCCAGGGGCCAGATGGCGGCATTGGGTCTTCCGCGGTGTAGATGTAGAAGGGATTCGTAGCGGACGAATCTAGAGACTAGCGTCAAGGCGTGGATGAATGACGGAGCCAGGGGATCATAATCGGCGTATGGGGAGTTGTATGGGGGATGAGGGTCGACGAAGTAGAATCCGTACACCATGCAGCGTAGCTCGGGTGGAGGTCGAGAAAGCGGAAGTGTGGAAGTCTGAGAATGTCAGCAAGCTTCTAAGTTGCGCACATTGTAAATGGCATGGGCACTAACCGAGTCTCGTTGACAATGTCGAGAATGGTCGTGTAAGCTGGCTGTACTGGCACGAGCATATGCATGCCCGCGCCGTTGCTGAGATCCGTGCGCGAGTCTGCTTGAAAGCCTTGCGCGCCTTGAGACAGCTCGTACATGCTTCGACCCCCCTGCGCGATCTTTCGCTGTACGGGCATGGGCAATCTGACAGCGGATTTGCCTTTCCAATCCGCACATGTCGCATCTCTGATTGCATCCGCTTGGGAGCGTCTCGCGTCACGGCAGAGGCTGTACATCATTCTCCTGGCAGCGTCTCGAAAGCTTGTGGTACTTTGTGACACGCCGTGTATGTGTCGTCTCGCTACGTCTCCTTGTCGAGAGCCTGTTACCTCTTCAAACGCCTCCATCATGGCACGCCCGACTGCGCTCTTGATCAGTTGCTGCGCTTCTTGAACCTGCCCGTGACTAATTCGCTCGGCCGCATATCCCAGAGGGGCCTGCACGATCTCGCGCGAGTCGTGGTTGCTCGAGTCGGGAATGTCTTCTCTCGATGCTTGCACTCGGTGCCGTTGCCTGATATCGCCGTGGTCGACCATAGCACTTGCAAGTGTCGTATGTTCTGCCTGAAAGTCCTAAGTCGCGGACTGGGTGATCGCGTGATGATCGCCGTGCTTGATAGCGATGGAGCGATACTTCAATGATCGATTGGCAGAAAACAGTCGCTTTCGACGCTTAACTTGTTGTGTAGATGCTGGCGATAGTCTGGTGCACATCCGCGTCCGAATGCGTTCGATGAGTATCACTACAACAGAGCGCGATGATAGTCCAGTAAGCGCTGTCCGAGCACACTCAAGTGCGATGCACTGCGACGCTGGAAGTGATCGCTAACATATCGTACTTGCTGTCCTCGCTCACGCCGATGCGCGCCTGCCCTCGAATACCCGACTCATCGCAGCGCGCACTTCAGGATCGTTGCGAACAGTATTCTGCACCAGCCAGTCCTTCAGTGCAGCCCTCAGTGACTTGATGGAGTTCTCATCGCCCGCAAAAGGCGCAAGCTCCAATCCGAGCAGTCTGCCAGTCTCCTGGTCAGCCGCTTTCGCAAGCGCATCGATGCGGTCCAGATCCTGTGGTGTCACAGTATCACTCGCGGGAGCAGTGGATGCCGGGTCGCGCAGTAGTGGCGCGAGCTGCGACATGGCGATGAAGAACGTGATTGCAAGCTTGCGAAGCAGGGCAAGCATTTGATAGGGCAGATACGGCGGTCGCAGTCCAGTCATCGATAGCAACGGGTTGACAGCCCGGGCAAGAATCGGAGGGAATGTGGGTCTGGTCATTGTATTCAGTACGACGACGAACAGCGTGGACATCACCATGTATCGCCAGAACTTGCCCGACTGCATGTAGCCGAGCACACTGAGCAATAGCAATCCGACTGCAGTGCTGAAGTAGTAAGTGCTGATGTTCTTCACTCCATGGAAGATGAAGTCAGACAGTGTCTTGTAGTGAGTCCAAGCCAGCATCTCCGGACCAAAGCGGTCGTACGCAAAGCGCTTCACAGGGTCCACGAGCGTATCTTTGGCGACTTGCAGACGAACGTAGATCGCTTCGACGCGCTCCTTGTCTATGTCATTGACTTTGTCAGGGTGGAATTGCACGGTCAGTCGTCTGAACCGACTTTGAATTGCTTTCTCAGAGGCATCGTGCGCAACGCCGAGAGCTTGATAGAAGTCGCTCTCCGTCCGTAGTTGCCAGTCCGCTTCGTAGACCGTGTAGGCGAGGTAGAAGAGCACGACGAAGATTTGGACTCGTCGTCGGTCTTTGACGAAGCGTGGCGAGCCAGCGGCAGGCTTCGGTTCGCCGGCGCGGATGAAGATCGTGTAGAGGATGGACTGGAGATAGCCGGTGACAAGCTAGGCGTCTGTCAGAATAGATCTGTAGCCGTCAGGGGAAGGGGAATTTTCGTACGCCTGGTAGGAAATACCACCCTGCCATTGAAAGGACTCCATTCGTGGACATGTTGCCGATGCAGACGCCAGATGGACGGTAGAGTGGATCAACTTACGTATTTGGTGCGATCGATCGAACGAACATGGTGAAGGTGTGGCTTGGATATCGAGTTTGATCTTATCTGTGCTGAACATACTATCGATATTACACATATGTGCTGTACTATTCGTACGTGGCGCGTAACGCGACGGTCGATTTGTGGGCCAAAGTTACCGTCGGGCTGAGACTTCTGTCACTACTCCATACTTTCACAAGCGAATGCATGAGCTTCAATCTTTTTGCGACAGCTCGGATTGAACGAAGTAACTGCACGCGATTCTCTGCTGCACTCTCCTTGCACTGCTCAAGGCGTACATAGCGAGGATGGAAAACGGCATAGAGAAGAGGTCTAAGAAGCGACGGCGCGAGGAAGCTAGCGTCATTGGCGGCAGCCAAGATACAACCATCGAGACTGCGCCGGCAAAGAAGCACAAGAAGTCAAAGAAGGACCACGCTGCAGGTCTGCTGAAGCAGGAGAGTTCACTTGATGAGCACGCTGGACCAATACAACCATCCTTACCGCCAGTCAAGGACAAGTCGAAGAAACGAAAGCACAAGCCACAAGAGCATGCCACGACGACAGAGGAGGCAGCTGTAGCGGCTGTCGCAGCACTTGCACCCGATGCTACACTTGGTATGCTCCCTCGGGCAAGTCCGGAGCTGGAGACTGCGAAGCAAAAGAAGTCGAAGAAGGTCAAGACAGAGCGGCGGAAGAGTGCGGAGGAAGTGAAAGCAGTGCCGAATGGCGTGCCTCCAGCCGAGCTACATGAACCTACTGTGTCCAACGGAACCGCTGAGCGAACGAAGAGAAATAAGAAGGAGCGGACTGAGTCCGAGGCGGTACCTCCGGAGCCGAATGGTGTGGTGCATGTGGATGAGCCGCCCGCTCCGTCAACGACGATAGAAGCACCGGTGGAGGCAATCGCGACCACGATCACGGCCATCGATGAAACGCTGCTAGATTCGAATTCGCCTTTCAACCAGCAGACCGCATCATTCTACCTCGCACTGTCGCCCATCGCCCACCACTTTCCCGTAGAAGGACTATGCGCAGAGCACATATCACCACTTTTGCTTACCTATTACCCGCCCTTGAAGGGCATTGTGCTCTCGTTCGGCAACCCGCGAATGTCGGAGACTCCGGAGCAAGGTCAACAGATCAATGGCACCGGTTCACGTCCAGTTGTGCTCGGAGAGAGCATCGACGAGTACGCTGTGATCTTTGTATGGCTCACAGTAGACGTTCTGCTGTTCAGACCGCGCAAGACCACTGTGCTCGAGGGGTTTGTAAATCTCCAGAACGAAAGCATGCTTGGTCTAATCTGCTACAACTACTTCAATGCCGGGATTGAAAGGTCACGACTACCCAAAGACTGGCGGTGGGTAGAGGACGAGTCTGCAGCAGAGGATGCCGGCGCCATGGCTCGACGAGGCAGACGAAGTGCTGCAGGCTACTACCTCGACGGCAACGGCAAGAGAGTCGAAGGCAGACTAGTGTTCAGGGTGAAAGACTTCGAGGCGTCGCCTGGGGCCGAGACTGGCGGCAGGAGCGTGAACATCTACGGGACTGCGCTCTCCGTACAAGAGGACGAGAAGATCGATGAAGACGTGAGGCAGAAGGCGCTGGTGAAGGATAAGTAGATTTGTATAATTCGCTGCATAGATATACAATGCTATGAGTACCAAGACTTTTGGCAGCTCTCGACTTCACCTTGAAATCACATGTCAAACAGCCTCCCACTTTTTGTTGTCTGTCGAACGCTGATATCATCTTCGCTGGCACCCACATTACCATGTTCTAGTATCCCGCGGAGAGATGGCCAACATGCGCCTCCGCCTCACCCTCCT
>JAVRRP010000117.1:0-29467 GCA_036872775.1 Oleoguttula sp. CCFEE 5521
GGGATTTTGACCGAACACCCCATCTAACGACTTGGCCCGAGTAATTCCCATTGACGCCGATGCGCGACCCACGTTGGTAAAGCTGAGTGCTTCTTTTGTAATCAAAGGTTCATGTGATTTTGCCCTATACAAGAGATTGGGATCACTGGAAGCACAGGTCTGACGGGTTTGACATGCAATGAAAGTCCATCAATTCGATGAGGAACTTCAGCTCGTTCTACATGTCCATACAGAGTTCCATCTTTTCATATCGCCCTGCGTGAGAGAATATGCTGAAGCGTGCTCATGTCTGCAGGAGAATCCCATCGAAAGATGCGGAATCGGCAGGGTACGTGACGATTGTGCCGTGCTCTCACAGATCTACCAACTCGAATACTGACGTGTTAACAACATCGTCCTAGTGTGGATCACAGTATGCATGTTTGGGCACCATACATTGACTCCTTATCGATTACGAAAGTATCGTGAGGTGCCTTTGATGTCGTCTGTTTGCCGATCGCCCTTGTCTTGGACCTCGGAAGAGATACCGGGATCATGAATAACTCTCCGCAGCTGCACAATACTCCTTTCGACCTGGACATCCCGGATCTCGCGTGCCTAGACCAATTTGACTCGTTCTGGGAAGAGGGGGAACAAGTAGACTCGGTACGGCCGAGCCGTGCCGAAAGCAATTCTGGAGGCGGCGAAGAACAGCAGGCTCTCGAAGAGGTAGGAACCCGACTGCAGTCGGTAGGATTGCTGCAGTTGCAAGACTACGATGTCGAAGCGGGACCGCCACCAGAAGGCATACGGTACACCATCGAATGGAAGGCCGTACTAAAGACCAAGAGGATTGGCATGGGTACTGAACAGGACGTATTCCTTACGCCAGCAGCCTTCTGGGAGACTACACTTCGCAAGAAAGTAGAGGATTTGCTTGATAGAGAGTACTCGTCACAGGACAGGCTCGAACCTAACGATACTGTCGTAGTCGTGTCGGTGAGTAAGCGTGCGGAACGTGATCTGACAAAAGAGTTCGTAGGATTCGACATCGGCTGGTCCGTTGTTGAAGAAAAGCTTGAATCATGGGGCTGCCACTTCTACGCGGGACACTGTCTTACGGTGAAGATCACCTTCCGTTTCCGGCCACATCACACAACCTACCGTAATCAAGCTGGCGCTAGGGGACGTCAATCTGCGACGCGACCGATGCGTCATGATCAAGGTCTCCAACAAGACGCTGAGCAGCATGCTACCGGAGAGGCAGCGTACTGGCGGACCGTATATAGTCTTCTGCGTTGCCCTGGCCGTCCCTGCCAAGATAATAACGGATATTGTTGGCGAGACCCGCACGGTGGGAAGCATCACAGACTCTTAACAATCCATCTGAAACAGCTCGTTACTCATATGGCAGAGGGAAAGAAGTTCGAAAGCCATCAAGACGTTCCGAACGCTATACGGCAGCACTTATATGCTGAGGCAAACCAACGCATTGAAAGACACCAGACTACGAGACGCTCTCCGTCTACAATCCCTTACACGCAAGCGCGTACGTCAACCCCAGCTCCAACGCCGGGAGCTATGCAATGCTCGCCCGGGCAGGTGCCATTGTCAGTGGTCGCTGCCGCCCCAAGCACGCTGGAACGTTTAAAGATACCAGGATCTTATGAAGATGCTATACATGACTACGTCAAATGGCAGCAAGATCAAGCAAAGACCGAAGATTGGATCGCTCAGATTGCCAAAGCTGGCGACATTCTTCTAAAGGGATGTTACAAGTTGGATCTTTTTTATCGAAAACAACTGATCAATCTGCTTACTGCGGAAGGAGTTCTAGATGGTATAGCATTAACATTTCACGAAGATATACCGAACTGGTTGCCGGACTATCGTCGGAGATTTGAGGAAATTCATATGTTTGACAACGAGACACCAGGTAGCAATATCTAGAGGTGATCAATAGAGATTCCGGAATTTCTATAGTGACCTTGCGCACTCTCTACATCGCTTCCCACAACGCCAATAACCCAAGTTAAGAAGTCACCAAAATCCTCAAAATGTCCTGCCTGATTTCGCCAATGACGACATATAAATGCCTTGAGCTGAGAGAACAGCTCCTCGATGGGGTTTAGATCAGGCGAGTATGGTGACAAGAAGAGGAGCTGCACACTAGCCTCGTCACAAAGTTCTTTGATAGCAAGGCTATGATGGATTGACGCATTATCCATTACGAGAACAGATTTCGGTTCGGGCTACCGCCCACACAGAGGAAGCAGATCTCTGATGAAATCCTCGAATGCGACACCGTCGGTCGTCCCCTGGAAGATCTGGGTATGTAATACACCGTATTGTGTGTATGCTGGCAAGATCTGGTGTCTTTGCTCGCGATGAAACCTGGCGGTCTGAATTGGTGCGATCCCGCGAGGTTCCCAGCCTCTGCGCCGTATGCCGGCTAGTGTGTCAAAGCCAGATTCGTCGACAAAGACGAGCTGAAAGGATTCATACTCTGACAATTCATGCAAGCATGCATCGCGCGATTCGGAATTTCGCTCGCTGGCTACCCTCCGATTCTTTTTCTTTGACCAGTTGCAGACCTTCAACGACCTCTGGACGCTATCGTGAGATACGCTAAGTGCCAATTTGTCCCAAATGAAGTCTACCATCTCATCAAGATACAAGTCGGGCTTCATAAGAAGATGATCTAGTAGTACGGTGAGGACGTGTGGAAGTATGCATGAGCGTCGGCCGCCAATATTCTTCGGCGCACATGGCTTGTCATATATCCGAACGTTGGCGCGAACCCTAGTAATAGTGCGTGTGCTACAATTAACAACGTCAGCGACTTCCTTGTCCGGGAGCGAGGCTGATCGAATCATGTCGTGTAATTGAACTCTTTGGGACTGTGCGAGACATGGCGCCATGGTTCATAACAAAAGGATCAACATGGCGGGCGCGTAGGGTAACGTCAGTCATCTCGGATAGGCACACAACGGGCAGAGTGGGACAGCTCGCTGTAGAATCAATATATATCAAACCTTTCCCAGCTGCCACACCTACCTGCAAGTGCTTTTGGAATCGACCGTTGTGTGCTAGGCGCTACGTCGAAGTTATTTTTAGTGATGTCCCGATTCCACCCTTTCACTTCCCTGCACTGCAGCCACGCGGTTGCTCCCCGCGTCGGCATTGCAGTACGTCTTTGCAATCGGCCGAAGCTCAGTCACATGTCTTTTCCAGCCAATCGGAAACCCCTGCCAAGAGCATTGCGCCGTACCTTCGCGACGAACAACGTAGCATAATCTTTCTTTGGAATGGCGTTCGCCCTTCAGCGGTGGCGGGCGCCTTCGCAACAAGATGCTGACCTTACTTCGAGTTCTCGGAATTCGACATTGGGTCGGTTTTAGGTGTAACGCAGGTAGTGTGGCACAAAGGCCGGGCTTAGACGCGACCGAGCGTAGTTATAAGTGTGACCGATCCTAACACAAATGCTTTGCCACGCCTCTAAGCACTTCTTAAATACACTATCTTCGATCTGTTCATCAACTATTAGACCCTACCACTATTTCAACACCTCGTCGACGTATCTTACAGGTAAGTCCGAATAGATAGAAGCGTAGTGATGCTTCATCGTCATTACTACCCTTGTTAGGTGTCTCATCCTCGTCACGCCTCGATATCGCGGTACCAGCTCGACAGTGGCGAGTCTAGCGAAAGATCTCAATCAAGATATTTCTATGATTCATCAAGCTGAGTAGTCATAGTGTCTGCGAAAATTCACTTTTGCAGCTAATGACATCAAGCATCGTCGGTTATTACGCGTCGTAGATCTCCTATTGATGGGTATAGCGCTGTACTCCATTTTTGCTCTATGGAAACCGCAGACGAGAATAGCAGTCAATCTAAGTCTCGGAGCATGATCATAATCAAGTCTTACATGCTCATCCTGGTTGCAGTCTAACCCGGAATGGAACCACTCGTAAAGCGCGATGACTTTTTCGGCCGTTCGCAGCTCAACCGACAAATCCTGGGTGCGACATCAGCCCCGCGGTTTAATTGCGTACTGTTCGCAGTCGAGCATCCGAGAAATGTCCGCCACGATCAAAGTTGGTGAATCAATCGTGATCTAGATCTGCCAGTCCAAGGCTGAACGTAGTTGCCTATGGTACGGTGAAAACAGGCTTCGCTGCAAGCCCCGAGTCCCATGCAATGCGAGATCCGATTCTGCCCGGTACGTATTACCGGATTCCAGATCATCGAGGCTCTAGAGGTTGACGATTGAAAACTTCTGTCAGCCTACATCTGACAGTCGCAACACTCGACCCAGCGTTGGATGCCTTGTGATGCCCCAAGAATCCCATACGAAGCGGATCGGGTGACGAACGCCAGGCGAAAAGGAAGGGAAGTGACAAACGCTAGCGCTGACTCGTGCTGTCGGGAGAAAAAAATGCGTTCGCCCGCATCCTGTCGAAGCGGCCAACGGACGCTGTACTCAGCCTCTGACATCTCTGTGGGACGCGAGCCTGATGTCCGGCCTCTCGATGAGCTTTGTCACATTAGCATCTGGGATCGTACCGTATATCTCACACACCAGCCTGCTACAACAGTAGAGTTCTCTCGCTATCTTTGGCTGTTGCGAAATGCCCGGCCTGGATGCTGGTATCGACTACAACCTCAAACACCTGCGGGAGGCGCCGATGCATCGGATTACGTTCCAACACATATGGCCGCGCGTCCATCCACTTTGCAGTGGCCACGTATCTGCGTCGCTGGAGCATTATCACGCAAATTGGCGGACAACATGCATCAGTCGAATACAGTACGCCGTCTTTGCCACACGAAAACATTGCGCTATCTATCGATCGTGCAAGCTACAAAGCTAGCTGATCCTTACCCCGATGTTGAACGTGGTCTCCAGTACAGTGACCACGGCGATGATGTTGCCATATTCAAAGTCATGGTCACGGGCTCACGAGAATGTGCTATCACGCAGGCATTTTATGATGCTGGGGCAAACGGGTGGTCCACCCTGTTTACCTGTGCCATCTGTGATGAAGGTTTAGTAGAGCAAAGTGCTATGAACTTAAGCAAAGACAGTGTTCGTGTTCACTCCGTCACCTCGCTCTTGGCATTGGGCGGGCAATTACCGAACGTGAACTGTGTCAATTTCTAGCATACCACCGCCAATTGTTGTCACATCTATGCGCGACAAATGATGGGCGCTCATGACTCAGAGTGGAACAGACTACATCAGTCTATAGGGGTTGTACATATGAGGTAGAGTGTCAAACAACAATACATAGCTAAGCTCAGCTTTGAAGATTAGATCGTTACCGCAATTTGCGAATGAATCCCAATAATGAACGGCATACCTGGACTTTGAGATCGTATCTACCTCAGCGCCAGGGTAAGTCGTGGCTCGTGAGGCATATCTTGGTCACGTGGCAGATCCGAGATCTCCACAGATTCAGCTTCTCTCTTGCAACTCCACACCTCTTTCGAAGTGTCAAAAGGGATGAGTCCCACGCTCGACAGACTACGCGCTCTACACATAATCTCGACAGGCATGCGCGTGCGTCTGTCCGACAACGACCCAGTATATCATTATGTAATGAAAGGCCATCCCTCCTCATCCGAGGTAGACCGGTAATTCTCTTCCGGTAAGGTCTGGCGCATCCCGATGAGCACCTTTACGAGTCTGCTCTTCACCACAGCTACTTACGGCCCTGTTGACCTCACTCTACACTTGATTATGCGATTCACTTAACGGCAACAGGGCGATATACTTCCTTCGATTAATGCCGGTAAATTAAGGCAGTGTAGCGGTATTGCCTTCACGATGATATAGAGTAGTCTATTTCGCTGGCGATACCAGTGTACTCCCTTCCATCTTCGCCACGGAGCTCTTCTTCCGGCACTACAGCGAGAGCAGAAGCGAGTTCGGGATAAATGATGGCACCGTCTAGAAACTCTACATCTCAACCCCAGTGTTGCGAGACGCACTAGCGACGGACGGCTATCGCTCGCCGAAGCAAGACCCTACACAACATCGCGTGTTACAAGATCATTACTTGCGCTACGTCGAATACAGCCAGGCTAATCTAGCGGGGGACGCTATGAACAGCAACTGGAAGCTGTTGCCTTCTAGTCCGATTTCGAAGTTTTAGCCAACTATGATATGCAGGATAACGACACAGCAGCGTCTCCCATCGTCGTAGATCTTCCGTAAGATCGTTCGCCGAGATAGTAGTATGTTCTGTCGTCCGCACGTACGTCTTACCACGAGACATTTGTACAAGCGCTTCGGCAGCTTTGACTGAAATGTGCATCGTCGTCAGCTTCCTTTGATTCGAGTGCAACCGATCGTTTTGGCTAGTATGGCTTACCCTCTGCGGTATACCGAAATCGAGAAGGAGCCATATAACGTAGATAAACTAGGTAATGCCTCTACATATATATCAGCAGGGTAAGACTAGAGTAGAGATACTAGTCTGAAAGGATAGAACATAAAAAATTAACCTTCTATACACTCCATTCCGATGTGGAATAGTATTATCTTAAAGTGGCCTTATTCCTTGACATTTAGGTATCAATGATGGTACATAGCTTAGAGACTCATCTTCTATGACATATGAATGAACATGGCGCGACGCGTAAAGCTGTGTGGAGAGGGTGGGAGCTGTCTTGATTAGATGCCGAGTCATTGACTAGTGACTTTCGGCCGAAGCGATGAGCGGACGTCGATCAAAAGGAGAGGCGACGATTTCGTCGTCATCATGCTGGTGAGTGCACGGACGGAACCCGGATTCACCTATCGGGCTGTGATTGCACATGGCTAGCTCCAAGTGTGCTACTGCCCTTGTCGGCGAGTTGAACATTTGCGGCAATTTCAATCGGGATCCGGGTTGTCGTCAGTACAATACAGCGCCTCGTTCTTGGGCACATCGTAAGTAGGCGAAAACATTACGTACAATCTTTACCCTAGCGGTCGACGCGGGACACCTGAGAGGTGTGCCGACACAGCGAAATGACAGAGGCACCGCACACCGCTCGGCGGGGCTGATCGGGGGGCTGAATTGACTACATCATATGAAACCTCTCACAGCGCCATATCATATCATTGAAGACTTTCCTACTTCGGAACACTGGTTGGATACATTCTGTGCAATACACTCGGCAAATGACTAACATGTCAGATTCTGCTCCAGACCAGGAAGGTGTCGATTGCGACACACTTAACGGATTCCTTTGGCCCCTAATGACAGACCTTGATGTCGAAGACTACATTCAGACCCTGCTAAAGGTTTTCGATGAATCCTCTTCAATGAACTGCACCAAGGCGTCTGCATTGGTGCAAGCGAGATGCCTACGAAGGAGTCAACGATTGTTAGAGAGGAGATCGAAATATTGTCTTTCTAGTGAGACCTGTCCAAAGTCAACCCGCGGTCGAGTGGTGGGTGAATCGACATCTTAGCATTCATCTGGTTCAAAGCGATAGAGAATGCTTAGAGGCGTAGGGGCGATAAGACTGATTCACGTATCTTCTACATATTAATCCACGAGTTGGCTCAGTCAGAAATGCCGTGGTATCTGCATGCATGCTTAAGACCTCCCTAGTCCCAAGGTTCTAGGGCAACAGTCCCAAGGTTCTTCTACGTAGGACAACTTGCCCGATAGACCCGAAATCTCGATCGATAGCACTTCGGTCATACCTTGACACCCTGCACCATAACGAATTTGACTCTATAGTGTATCGTACCCTGACCTCATAACATCACGGTTATACCATGCTATCGTTGAACCTGTAGCACGCACTTAGGTTGCGTTCGGTAGCGCTTTCTAGGAGCGCTTCTGACGTTGATTCCCTGCCTTCGAATCACGCCTTTAGCGAAGTGAAGTATCGTTTTGTGAAGAAAGCGGACTGTGTTCGGTTGAGACACTTTAAGTGCTTAATGTTGCTTCTACTCACAGACGTGATATTATCGCCTTTGATGCCCTGTGCGGGCCTTGCTCTTAGCCCCTGCGCTAGGTAACGCATCAGTATCAGGAGTTCCGAAGCAGTCCAAGGCGAAAGTTCGAGTGCGTTCGGCTAGATGCTGCCCGAGCAACATCCGGCCCTTGCTATCTCGCTTTTGACGCCGAGAAACGTGCTCTATATACATCCATCGGAACCCTCTCCGCAGTACAGACGCACACTAGGCCGATAGCTCCCTAACAAAATGCTGCCTAGACTACAATTTCAAGCGCGACACTCGTCATGATTTGTCTGTACGTATGACCGAACGCGGTTTGTAAGCCAGCTTTTGCTTGTGACCTCAACGCTACGCTTCTAATAGCTCCGATGCTAGTGTGGGTACGGTAGCAAGAAGCGTCAAAAATCAACTTTATGATTTACGTTGAAAGCGACATTGCAAAAGCGCAACCGAACGAGCGCTCATTAGCAAGGCAGCTAACAAGGCCTTCGTCCATCGATCTTGCTGTCACGTGGCTGTTCGGTCCCGTACAAGTGTGTAAGAGGTCCTAGAGACGCCGGAGAACGTCAACCGTACCGTGTAGACTAGTCCAATCTTTCACTGACTGCCCACTCGCCTAGCATAGATTGTAGCATACAGACCCTATGGCGGTGAAACGAGCGCTGTCGTGGTTTCCCCTATAGCTACATCCTAATTCGTCAAAACCCTTCGCCATCGCTTTGATATCTTGCGTAGACAAAGGCCAACTCATGTTGTGTAATTTTCTTGCCAACATAACAGGATGGATCAGAAATCCCGATCGTGGCGTGCAAGTATATGTAACATTGATCGCTGTTCGGCGCAAGATGAGGCCAAGATCCCTGGTCTGACTTTTCCGATTGTTATATGAGCCGTGTACTTCCGTGTTGTCACTATCCTCCGAGACGCGTTCCGATGAGCACATGCAACGTTGACCAAGACGTGCCATATTCTCCGATCGGAATGGAGGGAAGAGCAATGGGTCATCCGTAGATCTTCTGGTGCAGGTTCTCAAGTTGACCTTGCTCCTATCCTTATTTCCCATGTGGGTGTCCGAACGGAAACACAAGTCTTCGAACGCGATGCAGTGCTTGGCTTCGCTCTCGATCTGTCAAGACCATGACAAATCAGTCGCAAACATCATGGCGGATGTTATGCCTCCAAAGCGGAGACGTGGCGTCAGTATCATGAAAGTGGAACTGTGGAACGTTTTATGAGCACAGCTGATTGTACAAGATCCACTGCGCATCTCATGATCTCTGGGATGTAGTCCAAGCATGTCCGCACCCATCATCGGACTCGCCAGTCTTGATCAGAGCTGTTAGACGTAGTAGCGTCACCCCGTCTTTGCGACGCTTATTACTTCTGCACGCAGTCGGATGGCACGAAGTGGAGGATGAAGTGGAGCCAGGTTACATCCACGTCGCTTAGCTGAACGCTGAGCTATCGGAAACACCTCAAATCGGCACTGCGCTGCAACACGCGTCGTTGCACTCATTATCCAGCATTTCGTTAATCGACATCGTATCTATGCGTCTCGTTAACGTGACATCGGGACGATTTCGGGACCTCCTTGGGGCTGGTCGGAAAAGTCACAGCATTGCTATCTTAGGTATACCATGATTCAAGGCATGCAAGGTAAGGGAGCTTTCCCACTATCTACCGCTACAGAAATGACCGAGCGAGTTCTCGGCATCGCGAGGTAGTAGGCATGAATAGCAAAATAGATAGCCTTCAAAATGCGTCGATGATCCCGTTGGAAGAAGGCTCCGCTTCTCCCATAAGCTTTTGTTGCTCAACTATAAATTCCCAGTTACTGCAGTATAGTGAAACAAGGCCCTGCTTGGACTGCAAATTCCATGCTTGTTGTGGCAAATATCCGAATAGAAAGCCTCGAAGACGGGGCGTGCCGATTTGTCGCCAGAATTTCCCGTCCGCTGGCTCGTGTAGCTTCTCAAGTAAGGCCATTCTTGTCTTTTCCGAAAGCTGCATATCTACGTTCGCTAGAGGAGGTACTGAGCTCCTCCATCTAGCTGACTTCTTGCTACTTAAATGATGTGGTCAACAACTTGCTTACGTTGTGGGTATATCGCGTCCAGGGGTAAGGACATGCCGCTACAAATATTTGCGGTAGTTCCAAACGGCATACTCTAATCCAAATGCGCCGTTTTAGTGACAATGCAAGTACGTACATGGGGCATTATTCAGATACACAATTCTGAAGCATTGTTTGCGCACGTAAGTTGAGGGTGTAGCCTAAGTAAGTACAGGTGACACTCATACCTCAATCACGTGGATGAACACGTGACCTATGCTTGTCAGCGTTCGTGGACGCTGCCCACAAGCCTGTTATCAATCAGACTCTGGCTGATGCAAGTTCAATGCAGATGTAGATTGGTGATTGGCACGCAATCCATCCTCAGTTCCAAACATTTATTAATGCTTGCAACGAGAGTTCCATGGGGTACTGATTTGTAGAAGCTTGTGACAGTCCGTGCACACAGACACTCCGTGCACACCTATCACGACAATGACACGACATCTTCACCACGCGATATCTCAACAAACAACGCATGATGGAGGCTGCCCTTGCAGAGCTAGCATCTATCGATCATGGTAATGTCACTGCTGTAGCTAGGAAGCATGGCGTTAATAGGAGCACCCTTAGTAAACGGTTTAGTGGAAAGACCAGCTCGTTAGCTGATGGCATCGAATCTCATAGATTTCTCAACAATCTTCAAGAAGAGAAGCTCCTCGAATGGATAGGAGCTCAGTGTGACCGGTGTCTTCCACCGACACCAGCTCTTGTCAATGCTATGGCAGCAGAGCCTGCAGGAAGACCGCCGACAAGACGCTGGGCTACGAGATTTGTCGCTAGGCATAAGGACGTACTTGACAGCCGATATCTCAACACACTCGATATCTCACGCCACAAGGCTGACTCGAGGGCTTCCTACAAGCAGTACTTCAATACTATCGAGCTCAAGATGGAGGAGTACAGCATTACAGCCGAGAATATCTATAATATGGATGAGAAAGGCTTCATGATCGGTCAGATGCAGAAGAGCCGAAGGATCTTCACAAGAGCCTCCTACAGCGACGGGAAGACTGCTGTAACTGGCCAAGACGGCTCAAGAGAATGGATAAGCACCCTTGTCACGATCTGTGCAGATGGAACCGTGCTATCGCCAGCAGTAATCTATAAGGCTGCATCCGGTGACATCCAAGACTCGTGGCTCGACGGATTCGAGCCAGATCAGCATAGCTGTCTCTTTGCAGCTTCACCGAACGGTTGGACGTCTGATGAGCTCGGCTCAGACTGGCTAGAAGCTGTGTTCAATAAGGAGACGATTATAAAGGCCCGGAGGAGGTGGAGGCTACTCTTCGTCGACGGACATGGCTCTCACCTCAACCTCGCGTTCGTCAATCGGTGTCTAGAGCTCAAGATCTTGCTAGCTTGCTATCCACCTCACTCTACGCATAGATTGCAGCCCCTCGATATCGGGTGCTTTGCGGCCCTAGCACAGCGTTACAGCCAAGGCCTCGACCAGCATATCCGAGGCTGTTACGGTATTAGTAGCATGAAGAAGCGAGACTTCTTCAAGATGTTCTGGACAGCATTCAATCAGACGTTCAGACCTGAGGTTATCGGCTCAGCCTGGCAAAAGGCCGGCATCTTTCCCTTCAATCCTCAGGCAGTACTATCTGAGCTCCCTCAGAGTCCACAGCAGTTACAAGTTACCGAGGACCGCCTTCAATCTAGTCCAGTAAGCGCCTTTAATAGCCCTTCAAGGCGTCAGAAGATTAGACACACTGTCAATCGTACGGTTGCACGTAGCAGCCCTGAGACGCAGAGGACGATCAAATCACTCGGCCGAGCGTACTACCGACAGTCAGGCGATCTTAAGATCAAGAGGCTCGAGAACCAGCAGTTGAGAGATTCTCTAGCCCTCGAGAGGCGTCAGAAGAAGAGACAGAAGCGCTTGTTTGAGCAGCTAAGGGCTGACGATCGCTCGGCAACGCTATTTATGAGCCCTTCTAAGGTACGGAGGGCTAGAGATATTGCAAATAGTCGTAAGCAAGAGAGGGAACAATTACATCAAGACAGACAAGACAGGGCTTCAGCTAGAGCGACCGCAAAGGCCCTGAAGGAGGCTGAAGCTCATCTGAAGCGTGAGGCTCGAACAACAGCTCGAGCCGAGAGACAAAGAGAGGCTGCTACCAAGAAGGCTGCACTCAAGGAGGCTCGAGAGGCTAAGAGGGCTCGACTAGAAGCTAAGACGACCAACAAACCACCGCTAAGACCTCGCAGAAGGCCTCGAAAGCATCCGGAGGCTACTAATACGAAGACGGTCAAAATATCGTCAGTAGAGCCTCAAGGGGTGGTAGAGCAGTTGAGGACAACAAGAGGTCAAATCGTGAAGCCTACAGCAAGGGCTAGGGGCTAAAATCAACGCTGTATATAGATCGACTCTAGAGCCTCAATTGACTATAACGCCATCATTATAGACCAAATATTGAAAGTAGTAGAGCCTCAAAAGGCCAGCTCAGTATCAATGCCAAGACTGTGCACGGAGTGTCTGTGTGCACGGACTGTCACCACTCTTTGCAGAATCCTGTAGCGCTCAGCTGCGGAGTGCTTGGAGGAGCCGCGATTTGCGAAAACACACGGATATACATCTCTTACTCCGGCGCGACCGTTTATACTGATATAACGTAGGTAGATCTATAGTATAGGTAGTAGTACGCAATCACATCTGCTTTGAACTATATATAAGGCCCTAGAGAGGGTGTTAAAAGATATCATAATAGAAAACGCGTCTTCGCTAAGGACTTCTCGGCAAATGTCGAGCACGTGACGTACCGTCCCGTCGCAATCTGACCTCGAATCTACGCATACTACGATGACTACACAAATATAGCGTCTCCGCACGTCTATCGTGTCTTAGACTATAGTAAAGAACTCAATCTGTATTATGTATATATATACTAGTATATATAACATAGGATCTAAGAAGTTATAGGGAAAGACGACATATCGATTTCCTCGGACGTGCTCGCAGCTGAGCGCTACAGGATTTTGCAAAGAGTGGTATATGGAGTATTTTGGTTCATCTTACTCTACTAGTTGCTTGAAGCCCGGCTCTCATAACATTAGGACTAAGCTACGTATACAATGCAACTAGCTACCCGTGCATAATACTAAAAGCAACGCAGTAGGGTCCTGCATATGAGCAGAGCGACTATGCTTATATAGCCCTACACCTAATCGCTATCGCCGTAGATTGCACGCATCAGTAACTAATAGGCGAAGTTGCTATAATATGCTGCACTCGACTACTACGACAGATGCGGGTAGGATCTCTAGCCTAAGCTTTGTTATACTAGTATACCATAACATGCGAGATACATTATATAGCGAGGAGATAATAGCTAAGCTCGTGTCATATGCTATGCATCTATTGCGGAGCACTAGGACGTAGAGAACCCTAGGGGTAGTGGTCAATAATATCCTTATCATGTTCTAGCTAATGGGGCAGATAGAATGTCAGCCGCGAGCCGGAGCCTATAGCGTAGTTCATTATCGCCTTAGCAAGTTACCGGCCCTACTGTATGCTAGCTTTATAAGGCTTTGAACCTGCTAACCGACAAGCCGGTGCGGTAAGAACCGGGACCTGCCCGTCTTCCACACTCTGACTAACAGAGGACCGGACCGAATGCATTACATAGCTGGTTAGAGTTAGCAATAAGCGGCGCACTACCAAGAAAGCTAGCTTCGATCTAGCGCTCGCCGCCTTAACGGCGAGCGGGGCGTTCCGTGAAAGATCGCACGCTACAAATAGACGTTAGCGTTATGGTGACTCACTCAGAACTTACTAGTCGATTCTGTTGTCACGTTTCTCCCCTCGATTCTACCAATCGCACACTCCTCCGCTCGGCATGCTAGCGCTAGGGTGTTCTCCTTTGCAATGAACATGAGCGAAGACGCGTCCTCGCTGTCTATTAATCAACGGTGGGAGATTGTACGTGCGAGATTAGTCTTCCTGGAAAGATGGGTGCTGTCGAATATCAGAACGTCTCCTTATCCAAGACGCATCGTATTTACTACCACAATCATGGACGGATTTCCTAATCTTAAGCTTAGCTTAGACCGAATTTTTGCTGAAATGCTTGAAGACTACGAAGCGATGCTCCAAGTCCAAGCTGTCTTCGCCGAGTATGCACTATTACGGAAGTCGGTACTATGGCATCAATCAAAGCCGATATATGAATGGCCTACAGGATCGAAACAGGAACTTCTTGTGCGGGCCATGCGCCCCACTACTCATTCAGTCCATGACAGAAACTTGGGCATTACATGCTCCAATATCGCTAAATGCAAACCTTACGCGACGTTCGAGCGGTTACAGGAAGACCAGGTTCTGAGCGAGGAAACTTTGCGAAATCATTGTGGGGGCACGAAGCCGTCCTCGTTCATATCGGCTTCGGACGATCCGTGCTGGCTCAACAAATATATGGAGGCTCTGTGGTCGGACACAGACTTTGAAGGCGGCCACATCGCATTCATTCACACTGGCTTCCTCGATCGACTCGAAACCCTTTATAGGCGGAGTGATCAGCTCGTAAAAACCGTCCGCGCTGTCGCTTGGGATCCTTACGCAAGCCAAGACGGTATCAAGTACATCCACTCCGCACACTGGATGATGTATGGGTGGGTTCCACCCGAAGCAATCCGAGCCGTTGTAGCTGTCCACGACTTCAGGGCAGCTTGCACTGCTCTCGCAAAAGGAAAAGGTACACCAGAACCATTCAGACTACAACCGTGTGGAATAAACAAAGCTTACGGTCATGACAGGATCATGGAAGGAAGTTTCTCAAGTCCGACCGGAGGAAGTCCTCGAGCATCTCCGCATACAAGATGTTACAAACAAGCTGGCCAATCTATGAATGAGTTCTGGGCGTCAGGAATCTACCGCAATATCCTTGCGAACTCTCAGATCCATCTGCGAGTCTGCACTGATCTGGAAGAAGTGGTCTCGCTGCTTGTGAGATATTTCGAGGAATTAAGCATCAAGCACGCCTGGTAACATTCTCATTCCATTCATACTGTATGCGTTCTCTTTCAACACCGTGACACTCGCGCTCATGGCGAAGCGTACTCGGTGCTTTCGCGGGACACGGTTAATAGCAGGAGCACGTTGTGGGTCGCAGCCGTTCACTGGGGTTGAAGTGTCACTTTTGTATTGGCTCTTCCTCCGGTCGCTGTGAGAGGTCCATGCAACCGATGTCACCATACCCCACTATGCATGCATCAGCTCAGCTCCATTCGCATGATCCTAAAGGGCATCTCCCTCACTGCGCAACAGTGTTCGAAACCTCGCTCATAAGAGCTACTACACGCTTTCACGAAATGGATGAGTATACACAAGCCAGGTACCGAGCTGCGGAGGATGCGGCGCTGCTTGCGTGTCGGACAGAGCAAGTTGCTGCTGCGGGGAGAACACACACGCCACCCGTGATACTGGCATTGCTTTCACTTTGCGCCGTGAATTGCAGATAGTCGACCACCTTGCGTTCATTTCCTCGACGAGGGATGATCCGAATGGTGTTACGGCAGTTTGTATGGAAAGAGATCCGAATGGAGCAGGTGTGACTTTCCGAATCGCTGTCAACAGCGGATGCCTGTCAAGAGATCGCGGATATCATGATGCGAGCTGCGAAGCATGGTACGTATCAAACGTAAAACCCGAGCTCACCACTGAATTGATGTGTTACGCAGAGCTCTCTCGGAATTCCGCTGAGCGACTTCTTCTGGAACAGGTCTCACAGATGTGCGTCGCTTGCATTCTCTCTAGGCTGAGATCGAAGCATGCTGCCAAGACGCAAAAGACCAAGAACAAAAGGCAGATGCCACTGCTCCTTGCGGAAACTGTGTCACAATGTAGGGTCGAGCCTGCAGTCGCTACCTTGGAAGACAGCAACACAATGATCGATTTGTATGAGCAATCCGACGCGTTCAAGGGAGTTTTTGAGAGACTGGAGCATACCGACGACCGGGATGTATTGGTCCAGCATATCACGGAGATCCTGTCCATGGCGCATCGCTTCGATCTATGGGCTTTGCGCACTATCTTGAAGCATTCGCATGTTACGAACCCAAGTCTGAAGCAGTACCTTCCCAGAGCAGTCGAGAAGCTGGGTCATTATCGCGCCATAACAACGGATTTGATTAATGCTGCCAGAACAGCAAGCCACACGCTTTTCAGACGCATCACCATCCAACCTATTGAGCCCCCAGTGTTACTGAATGACGGCACACTTATCGCCACCTTGAGAAAATTTGATGCTATATGGTCGAGGATCGCGAGGAAAGCTACTCACGACCTGACCGAGCGTTTTCATGCGAAGACGATGGCAGAATACCAAGGTCGCATCCTCGGCTCTAACACCAAGTTCAAGATCCATGCAGAAATGCAAATCTTGTGCTTCTACGAGCAGAGACCTCATCTTCCTAAGCCACGGATTATTTGTGCAAGCAAAAGCGCTTGCTATCTGTGCGATTTGTTTCTCAAGTTCCATGGATAGTTCACTACACCGCGCACGCATGGCAAAATCTATGATAGATGGACATTGCCTGTAGATCGTAGTCTCGACAAAGGAACGCTTCAAAGGCTGCTTCCCGCCATTCATGAACTCAACCGAGTCGTTGGAATGACAATTTCGAAAGCATTGAAGGGGCAAATCCGTCAGCACGCGCCGCCAAACGAGAGTGTGCTCGCAGTGTATAAACCTTGGTCATCTACCTCAACTATCATCCGGCAGCACACGTTGAGACTTGGAGCAAACGACTCACGACCTGCTAGGGCACGATCTGCTAGGTCGAGTGATCGATATTTGCCATGCGATGACGATCTGAACATCGATACGCAATCGTCATCAGCCGTGACCGTTTCGGTACAGAGTGCTCATGATACATATACCACCTTCCTCGAGCCAGGAGAGCAGGTTTGCAAGGGTCTGGACCAACTAGTCTGTCTCCATGTCGAGACCCGATCGATACATCTACAGTTCTCTTGGTCTAACGAATCCCCCGTCGGTGCAGCACGATCAGTAGCAGTAAAGGAGTGCTATCGTGTACGTGTGGAGTGTCTCTCGGCGAATTCGGAATTGACACATGACACTTGAATGTTCGACGTCAACCGCCTTCAATGCGGTCGGAATGATGTAATCCATTATGACAGTGCCTCGATTGCCGGTCGCGTCGTCTTAATCAATGGGAGTTACAGAGTCCTTGTGGCGTTTGAGGAGGTCCTAGGGAGTAATGTGGCTGGAGACGCTTGACATGATTTTTGAATCAAGCCGAGGGATCGGGGAAAGATTGAACATGTATGGTGTAGGCAATCAAACTGTCCATTGTTAGTAATATTCGGGCTATGAATTTAGACCAACGTACAGGAATAACGGATGCTGATACTCTGTACAGCGCAAAGTGAGTTTACAGTCTGTTCATCGACAAAGTATTGATCACGGAGGACTTGAGCAAGGCTCGCTGTCGGAATCCGAGTGAGCGGGACCGACAGTGTGTCAAGGTAACGAAGACTCGCCACCTCGAACTCGATCGGATAGTATGCGGCGGTGGCCCAATCCAGAAGACCGACGTCGCCATTCCTGAGCAAGAGAATGTTTCGTAGGGCGAGGTCCAAATGACAAAGACCTAGTACTCTGTGGTCAAGTCGAGCATCTTTCCCGAGTCGAGAGATCGAAGTTCGTCGTAGGCGTTTGTCGATACACTTCTGTAGGTCTGAGATGCTAAAGAATGCGATCTCTGCACCATGTTCGCCCCAAGGAAAGCCTTCAGCTAGTCCAAGGTCAAGCGGCCCAGGTTGCGCAGAGCTCCCGGCTGTTTGTTTTTGAACAAGTGCGATAGCCTCAGCTATAGTTGAAATGACTTCGGGACGAGCATTGCTGTCAAGGGTCTCTCCATCGAGATATTCCATCACAATGTAGCCCCATAGGAAGAGGTCTGCACTGGAGAACTCGAAATATCTCATTGGCCGAGGCACGCGTATTACTACGCCAGACGTCGTTGCAGAGCCATTCAAGCGGGACCAAGCGTGTAACTGATTGTTGAACTCTCGCCTGCCTTGTCTAGGTAGGCACTTTTTGATGGCAATGAGGTCCGAGACTCGGTGAACTAGTGACTCCGTCCAAGATTGATCGTAAACTCTCACCAGATCTGCCTCATTCGCACATAGCACCTCATGTATATTCCGTGGCCACGGCGAGTCGGTGTCGTTGTCGAGGGTTATCATGCTTCGGGCGTGATGAGTAGTCCGTCACAGATGTGAAGACTACAGGTTGGTAAGTAACTTACGATAAGGCTCTGGACACTAGCCATGTTATCGTGACTTACTGTTATCGAGTTACGCAGTAAATCTATGAATTAGCAGCTTCGCTAGATGGACGCTAAGGCACCTTGGAAACACGCCACATTAGAACACCCAGTCCCTCATCAAACGGAGCTCCCGGGTGCATGTCTCTTACGTCGGGTCGCTTTGAAATTCTGGAGCAAGACTCTTTACCGTTAGGACTTACAGCTTCGTACCTACCGAGATTCCGGGTCTTTTTGAAACACGATTTAGTAGGGGTAAACCGGAACAGCCATGTTAAGCGATGTCAACATAATAATCGATAGCTTGGCCAACAGGCGGGACATTGCGTTGCCGCTCGGCCTCATAGTAAGGGAACAGATAGAGAATGACCAGGCTCCAGGGCGGGGTCACAGACTTGCGAGGGAGAGGATCCCGAGGCCTGAACCGTGAGTTCGGCTCGCTACAGGGGGCGGCTCGCCACGTAGGGATTGACGTTACACTGAGTCGCGGGACGATTCCAAGCCTACAGGACATCACGGTATACGACCAGAAATACTGCGAACATGTCGCCAAGCATATGCCGAAGGTCTACCTTTGCTATATGGCAAGAAGTTTTTCTACGTCGAGCTCGTAGCGTCCTGGTACCTTCTGCACTCCAGAACGAACCACGATGCTCGTTGAAGTATTGGTAGCGAGACGGAGTCGCGCATTTGTCTGGCCTGCGAACCGCTTCCGCATCATGATCCATGGGAAATGCGCAAGATGCCTCATGCCATCAACGACACAGCACTGGCATCGGCGCAGCAGCCTGATCCGCAGACTGCAAGTCATATACCGCCCACCCACGTTCTGCGAATGGCAGCAACGCGATCACCCGCGGAGTTCGACTGCTGCAAGCTACATTGCATGCATGCACACAGCTGTGACTGTACTGCCTCCACTGCAACTCGACTTACTGATTGTCCGATCTGTTGGACGTATGGAGAGCTCAGACCAACGGGGGTCTTGCCTGGGATGTCCATCAACTTCTGGACTCAATCGATGCTCGGTTCACGATTCTGACTCCGTTGGGTCACGGGCCGGTGCAGCTTCGCCAGACCACTCCCGGACTTTTGCCGACATACATTGCAGACTTGCTCGCGCATGGCACTCTTGCATCGATGACTTATGTCCACCGCCGAGCCAAATTCGAGTGGAGTAATCGCGATTGGGTCAGTCACTATCAGAGCTGCTGCAATCCGAAGCAACGCGCCCGGATCGCTGTCTCAAGACTTTGTCGCATCCGGAAGATGAACGAAAACGGTTTCGCGAAAACTGTGGAGCGGTGCGGTCAGAGTCTCGCCCCGGTTCCGGTTCGCAGTCTTGCAAGCAAGAGCATATACGATAATATGGCAAGTGTTCGTGCTCGCTGACAGGATTCATTGCTGGTCGACTGTTGAGAAGCTGTTGTGTCCTGGTATCTGGCACCTAGTGCCTGATTCCTGTTTCCCGTCTCTGTGTACATCGAGTTCTCGCATCTATGGGACTGCCATCACCGATATCTCATAGCGATCATGTATATTACAACATACACTGCAGCACATGCTGCTAAGTTGCCATGGCCCTTGTAGGCTTTCTACACTTACCACGAGAACTTCGCGATCGTGTGTATGATATCGTCCTCGTCGCTGACCACTGTATCGACGTCCGTAATTTGGTCGACGAGCACGAACGCTATGTGCCGCACCAACAACACGATCTCTCTCCCAACTTACTGTCTACCTGTAGACAAATTCGCTAAGAAGCCCTGGACTATCTTTACGGTTTGAACGTGTTCTATACAGTCATTCCCATGCATCTTCACGAAGCTCAAGTCTGGCAACAAAGCGAGGCTGCACGGGCTGCGCTACACTTACCTGATAGTCTTACTTTTCCGGAGACTGAGGTTCTACCTGTGTACTCACGCCCCCTGTACGCCCATCGGCAGACCCGAAGAGTGAGAAGGCTGGAGCTTCGACTCGAGGCAGAAATGCCATGTCAACCATTTTGGCGAACACTCGAGCCCATGCCGTCCACGAACAGTCGCCAGCAATTCAGCGATATCTGTGCGACCTTCGTGACTTCCGGTACCTTGGATCTGTTCATGCTGTCATCTTCAGGCGTTGGCTCTGTTACGGATTGGCTGCCTGCGGTGAGTAACGTACCAGGCATCAGTCGTGGTCTCTACTGGTTGATGCGCACATACTACGAGCGATTCTGTGCTGAAGCCTCATCTGCGACAGCTATGCAAAGCGGTATTTACTTGGCCGATCGACATTCGAACTTGGGTCTACGTGGCCGATGCGACAGTCACCCGATCACTATGGCTTCGTGTATGTGTTGCATATTAAGAGATCAGTTGGTACGGAAACTTCGTAAGACTGGTCAGCTCGGAAGGCGGAAAGCAATGGCTCCCCCAAGAAGCAGACATTAGCTCCTATAGTACTACCATACAATAACAAAGTCCTCACTATCGCTTGTAATCTGTTCATCTTCGACTTCCTAGTCGAGTAGCGCCTAGGACAACTCTCGAGCTGTCGCAACACAAAGCTGATGAAAGGAGAGGTCAAATATCGCAGTAGTGCCCACTGACAAATCATTTTACGTAGCAGGCGTGCAGAACGCACACTATCATCGTACATATGCAAGAGGACATCCTCTACCTATGTACTGTCGATCCCTTTCTTACTGTTGCCTGCTAGAGAGTAGAGTAGACGTGTAGACCTCAATTCGTCAGGATCGATTCATGCTAGTCTCCAGTATGCCGAACGCGTTTGCTCAGTCTCGTCGAGCTTGTATGCTGATGTGAAGAGCTCTATGTCCTCGGGGTGAGATCTGACAGCTCGCCGCAGCTTGAGCTCAAATAACGGAGATCCGCATACTGTTGATCGTCAGCTCGAAGCAGTCTCTTGACATTGTTGCGACCGTACGAGATATTGCCGCATTCCCGGCCTCCGCTCTCAGTCCAAGGGAAAGCGTGTGCAGGTTCGGACACATCTCAAGTAACGTAGCAATGTCTCCGCAATGAAAGCAGCCCGAGTCAAGGAAGAAGTGTCTCAACGTCGAGGCGCGTGTACTTTGATTGACTTCGAGCAGGTGCAATTGAACAAAGTCCATTCTCAAGGTGATCAACGAAGGTAGGTGCAGGGATTTGCCCACATCTTTGAACTGCAGACCCTCCTCCTGGTACGTTTCGTATCCGCCCCAAGAATCGAGATGCTGGAAGATCATCTCACGGAGATGCTGGAGCGGCTGTCCTGGATGCTGCCGTGCGCCCGCACGTATTGCTTTATATACAAACGTGTCGCTGAAGTTAGGGCTTGTGTGGAAATGAAACACCTCGATGCTACGGCAAAGATGTAGCAGCAAACCTAATTGGGCATCTTCAGATCCTCTACGCAGCTCCATCTGAAGCATGCTCGAGCTACCGTCAAGGAGTGCGCTGCTCCGCGCAAGCGAGCATAGGTCAAGTGCGTCCTCTTCATGATTCTCAACCTCCCATCGCGTGACCCGCAACGATCGCACCAATTCGCAGGTCTTTGGCTCTGCCAGGAGGACTTGAAGGAGCGGTTTGAGGCGAGGAAGATTCCGATCGCCCAAGTCAATGGTATGGAACAAGTACGGCCGCGCCACGCGGTCACACGCAGTGCTCACCAGGCGGAGACTGCGAAGCGTTCTCGTCGCTAGGTGACGTTCTGAATAATGTGCATCAGGAAAGGGTTCGATTCGCAGGGGGACAACGAGATGTAAAGCGATCAGTTGGAGGATCTCATCGGGGATGTGCGACATGTCAGCAGAGATCTGCACAGCAGATGCTGAGCGGCGGCTGGAGGATGTGTGTCAGCGTCCATGAAAAGGGACCGGCCCAGATGTGCCTTTACAATGGTATGGGGACGAAAAGGGTGCGATGATACCGTACGCGAGGGCCCAAGCTTAGTAAGCAAATTGCCTACAACTGCAGGCACCAACCATGCACCCAACGATTGCATATCACAATGCACCGTCTCTAAATTTGTAACGATGAATCTAGTGTTTTGCACTAATGATATCGTACGAGCGTAGGAGGTAGGTACTTGCATATCTTTGCACCCTCAAGCCACTTCCATTACGGACTCTCCTGTTCGCAATGCCTCCCAATTCCGCTCCGACTCCAGCGAAAACTACCCTCCGCGTCCTCTCGCTCAACTGCTGGGGTCTCAAATACATCTCCGCCCACCGCTCCGCCTGCCTCACAGAAATCGGCCGTCAAATCGCCTCCCTAGACCCCCCACCAAACGTAGTCGGCCTGCAAGAATGCTGGACCCAAGCCGACTACCTCGCAATCCGCTCGTTAACAGCCCACATCCTCCCTTTCGGCAAATTCCACCACTCCGGCAGCTTCGGCGGCGGGCTAGTGATACTGTCAAAATGGGAGATAGAAGAGAGTTCCATGTATCGCTACCCTCTCAATGGACGACCAGCGGCTTTCTACAGGGGCGACTGGTATGTCGGGAAAGGGGTGGCTTGTGCGAGAATCAGGTTTGAGAGGGGGGGGAAGGAGATTATGGAGGTGTTTTGCACGCACTTGCATGCGCCGTATGAGAAGGAGCCGTATGATGATTATTTGTGTCATCGGACGGCGCAGGCGTGGGAGATTGCGAAGAAGATGAGACATGCGAAGGAGAGAGGACATGTGGTTATTGCGTTGGGGGATTTCAATATGCTGCTGTTGAGTCTGGCGCATAGGCTGATTGAGACACATGGGGAGGTGAGGGATGTGTAGCGGTTGAGGAAACCTGGCTCTGCGCTTAGGGCGTGGGAGGATGGACATGCTGGGAAGGAGGAGGGAGAGGCGTGTCCGCATGTTGAGCACTGCATCAGTGAGCATGGGCCTACGTGCGACTCGCAGCTGAATACTTGGCGGTGGAGCAAGAGCATGCGGAAGGATCTGGGAAAAGGGAGGGATACGATCATTGCGCCGCATACTGCAGATCCGCGAGCCAAGCGACTGGACTACATCTTCTTCTCGCCTGGCGAAGGTCGTGCGGGGACCTGGCAGGTGTACGACGTACGCGTTGGCATGACTGGCAGGCATCCGGAACTCCGATGCTCGCTGAGCGACCATTTTTCGGTCGAGGCCGTCATCGAGCGCGTACCAACTGAAGAAGCTGTCGAGGACGAGCCAGCGCAGTACCTCCCTCTCAGCATCTACGACGAGATCCTCCACATGACCCGCAAATACACCCTCCGCGAACGCACGCAACGCACCCTTCGACTCGGGCACTTCGGCTTCCAGATCGCCATGTCAGTCGGCTGCCTCATCGGCGTCTGGTGGTCGCCTCGCAATTACGTCGCTTTCATACTCATGTTACTCGGTTCTGTCGGGCTTAGCGTTGGCGTTCTGGAAGGGCTTATGGGAGGGCTGTTTGTGGGTAGTGAGGAGAGGGCATTGAGGGAGTTTGAGTGGGAGATTGAGAATGCTAGGAAGCTGGCGAGTAAGGCGATTGAGGAGAGGGAGAAGGCTGGGGAGGGGAGTGTGTTAACAGGTTATATCGCTGTACAATGATACTGAAGTGAGCGCAACTTTGGTGCGAGTCAGGTGTTCGGCGTCGTCGCTGTTCGGCTTCTGAATTTAGGCGCGACGATGAGGTGGGATGCTGGATATGAATGGGTTCCACTCGAAGAGAAGATCATGCGAAGAGCAGTAACTTGAACAGGTGACGATTTCATGAGACTTGAGAACGACGGCCACTGGTCCCATCGCTCAGCAGGGGGAGGTGCGGTGATGACCGACCTGCGAGGACTTCCAACGCAGTCTATCATGAGGTCTTATTGTGGAAGGCAGTCGATCCCCCTCCATAGTTGGCTCACATATCGAGCCGCCCTTCGGTAATCGAGTACCGCCAGCCCAGCATCATATCATCGAAGGAAAACCAACACAACCGAAGTCCCCTCAGCACCAATGCCTCCACCATAGTCTCGTAGTCATCACCTTCAAACCCGTGTGAACACTAAACAACTCCATCCCTACCCACCACGATCCAGCTCCTCACAGTCCAGCGCAGCACAGCGCAAAGCGTCAGGCTCGTGCAGCGATCTGTCAGCATTATCTCACAACACAGCCGCCCGGCTTTCACCAAAGCACCCCGCTATGAGTACTGAATCTCAAGGCAATATTCGTGATATGAAGCCGTCTACGGTACAGTAAGCTATACCAGCTTCTAGCAAAACGTTTCGGGCGGGGGTTCTTAAGGTTGCGGCGCGCACGCCGAGCCGTACCCAATGCGAATGTCTATCCAGATCTCGTACCGTGATTCGGAAACCTGGAAACAGGCGGACGCATGATATACGATGCTACGCTTTCCCGGGATGTAGCAGCCGCATTGATGGGTCCTCGATTCACTGCTTATGGACTGAGTACTTCATAAGGTCCTCGTCTCACCCGCAAAGCAACACCGCGCCGGTCCTGGGACATAGCGGGACAATACTAAACTTCATGATGAGGGCCGTATTACTCACACTCCTCGGACCACCAATACTGACCGCGCTGGCGCAGAGCATTGTGATCACTCCGATCCCCGCCTTCACGGTCACCACATCTATTGCAGGCACCGCACAGACGATCACGGTACCAGTGCCCCCGACGGCGGTGCCGGAACTGGCCTCCATCCAATGCGACAACACTGACCTGCAATTCGCCATTGATTCTTTGCTTCAGCGAGGTAGGAACTGAGGTACCTTCCACCTATGCCCGAAATGGTCTTACTGTTGGAGAGAGTCGGGTGTCTGTACAGGCCTTCTGTGATTCGCCTGTGTGGGTCTCGAACCTTCAATGCCGCAGTCGTCTAGTGGGTATACGATTGATCTCAAGCCGTATGCGTAGAACAAGGAGCTGCAGTAACGATACATTGATCGAGACGCTTAGCTGGCCAGTCTGCGAGTAACGACGTCCAATTCGAGAGCCCATAGATACCCTTCAGAGGTAACGAGAAGCCTGCTTCGTCGAGAAGCAGCGGGCCAATTATGGGGTCCCGGGCTTGCCTCTCACTCCTCTCCAGGGGTATACGGGATAATGGGGCTCGATCGCGACCACGTGCATGGCGCACTGACGCTGTTGGGTAGCCTCCATGCTGCCGCCTAGTATTATGGCGGCCTTACAATATTACAGACGAGCCGATGGACATAGAGATCGACGATCGTGACTTACATGGTTCGATTGATCTAGTGCTACTTGTATGTGATAGTGGCTTGCAGCACGTGCGTATCTCTGTCCAATAGATGCAAGTCGCTTGTTCCGCGCTGTCCTTAACGGCCTGTCAGAAGTCAATGTCGAAGCATATTCTGGCTGTGTACTAATCAATTCAAGGGCCTTCAGCAACAGCAGCTAGATAGATTCTTCACATAGTGTAACACGGCACGTGGTTTAGCGCCACACCTCGATGTTACGATATTCTCTCTATAGCGATCAAAGCTCGATACCACGACGTTACTGTTATAGCCAGAGTCGCCTGTATAATCTTGTATCCAAACACGCTGGCGCAGTTCCAGCATCATTCCAACGTTCAGTCTTCGCGTTCTCTGCTACCACAGGCGTGCTACTGGAGCCTGCCCTGGCTGCTGCAAACTGGCATTCGTCTTGGCCTGGTCTCCACGCAGCTGCGCCGCTAAAGCCTCGCTCTGATGTGAAATCTGTTGCCGAGCTTCAGTGCGCTTGTAGGCATGCCTCAACAAGACCCGTTTCGTGCGGCTCCTGACGATTACCCAACGAATTGCGACCGACAGACCTCCTTCCCAGTACAGCTGACAGTCTACATACCGATGCGATGAAGCTGTCGACAGCTTGAGCCTCTGTTATCGCCTTCACGTGCCAATTACGTATTGATGAACCCGATGATGAAAAATTAGCGTTCCAGCTCTCTCGGCGAAACATCACCGCGGCGGTGACAATGGCAAGACTATGATGAGCATCGGCCTGATAAGCGGCTTTCCGCGCCATCAGAACATTCACAAGACGACATCGTCGTCGTGACCAACTTCTTCTGCTAGAATGCCGACTGCGAGCTGAACACGGCCGAAGTGATCGTCACGAGACTCATCCGGCGGTTGTTCGAGCACCAAAAGGATGTCCAGTCAGCCTTCAGAAGGCTGCGATACGATGAGAATCGGCGTTTGTACGGCAGTGCTGCGTCCCTGCGGGATCTGTGGACGATCTTCCCCGGCCATGATGCAACAGTGCGGATGTCGCAGGCTGCACGTGGTTATAGATGCGCTGGACGAATGCAGATCAGTCGGTTTAAGTCGGCGAATTCGATCGCAGACGCAGGGAAGGACCAGGACTTTGTCAGAAAATCGAGAGTGAGCTCATGCAGACAGCCGAGAGCATGTTCTTGTGGGTCAGCCTAGTGTGCAAACGTCTCGAGGAGGTGCACGCAGATAAGGTGTTCCATACGCTCCACGAAACCCCACCAGGTCTCGAAACCTTATACTCTCGGATCTTCTTCAAGCTCAACCAGGGAGACTCGAGTATAGTGAAGCGGTACATACGGATGCTGAAAGTGATGATGATGGCAATCCGGCCTTTGGCTGTTGTAGAGGTGGAAAGCGCGACCGTCCTCGGTCGCGAAGAGGTGTTGAGTGTGGATGTAGTTGAGAGGTATGCTTCGTCCATTGAGAGGCCAGGTAACAGCAGGGGGTTCGTGCACCAGTCAGCACGAGACTACATGGCTGGGACTCGTGGGGAGTCTCCGCTCGAAGCCTATGAGTCGTATGGGCACAACGACATCGCCCTGACCAGCATAGCGGTCTTGGAAGAGCATCGCAAAGCCAACCCGCTGAACCTGCCACGTCCCGATTCGACGTGGACAGCTGCGGAACCGACAGAAATCAAGGAAAAGAACGAGCTGCTCATCAAGGTGGAGTATGCCACAACGTTCTGCACGCAGCACATCGACAGCGCCGGACCATCAGGACTAGTCGACGGCATTCACGCAGAAGGAGGGCAGGTTGATGCGCCCTTAAGCATCACTTCTCTCGAGTGGCTGTGAAGTCTAAGTCTTTTGCAACGACTCTCGAGTGATATCGAAGCGACAGGGGCACTCAGGGCGGTAATTTTAACGCCGAAGTAAGTTCCTCGAAGCAGGTGTCGTTGTCGATCAACTGTGGCTTACTGTGCGTGGAGGTATTAGGGGATAGCGGTGTCTCTACTTGTCCGGGGCGCAACGAGATTTGTCGTGTGGAACTATCAGACGATCTCGTATTTTCCGCTACAGACACACGGCTCTGCAACCGCTTTCACTCCTAACAGAAGCCTAGTAAAACAGAAGAACCTCTCGAGGATGGTCTAGTGGTTGAGAAGATTAGCACACATGGAAGACGAATAGTCTGCACTGATGCAGACGCTGAAAGTTCACTCAAGCTGGGTTAATGCCGTGGCGCTCTCGCCGGAAGGCAGGCAGCTTGCGTCGGCATCCGATGACAAGACCATCCTGCTGCGGGATGTGGCAAATACGGGAAAGCCTCAGATTTCTACAGGTACATCCCTCGAAAACCCTATCGGAAAGTGAAGACCCCCGGTGTGTTCAATTTCGAAATCTGGGAGTCATATACATCGACGATAACGGTGTGGACAGAAAAACTAGGACATCGAATAAGCACCACTCCTTGGGCTTGTCTCAGAACTGGATTCAGTAGCGGTCTCTGCGTGTGATGCAGCTGCTGAGGAATTACAGAGGCATGTGCTACGACGTACTTGACGACCAAATCACCATTGGTTGCGCAAGTGGCTCGATACTGAGCCTCAGCATAGGCCGCGCATACTTCGACGAAAGCGTAGAGAGTAATGTGGTTAACGATAGGGCATGAATGAATGCATCCAGGAGGATTGGGGGACGGTACAATCAGCAGATCACAAGCATAGTCGAACCAGTGAACCATCAGGCGACATCGTCGATATTCGGGGTAGCAACTTCGATGGTGTCACTTCGGATGTCACTTCATGCCTACAAACTGGATATAATCAAGAACTCGTGGGGCCGAATGCTTCTTGAGCTCTGCAATTACTATCGTGAGTGTAGCAGGTAAATAATTGTACGACCTCATGATCAAGGGCTGTCTGCCCCCTGCCCTGCAGTGACTTCCGTACAAGATGATACTTTTACGTTCTCGCAGCTGTAAAATGGTCGGCTGTACAAGTTTAGCAAAGATCGTAGCGTCGATGTCCATATCACCCCGCGTAGTATGAAGCGGGTCGGCGGGACTTGCCATGGTGGTTTATCGCGAATGCTTTGATCGAAGCTAGTTAGCAATGACCTCCACTTCTCTACTCTGAATCTAGCGCCGCGGCATTGATCCCGCTTATGTGGGCATCAATCAGAAAAAGGATCGCGACTTAGGACACTGGGTTCGCACTCGACTGTAACGTAAAGAGAATGCGCGGATGAAGGGTTGTTAGTTTGCAAAGTGAAGTATCTGTCGGCTACTCCGCTAGCTAGGATTCTCCGGTAGATTGACACAGATTGTATGCAACGTGAATTCGCCCCAATGGAGAATCAGTCAGGTCACACGGCTGTACATTCGTGGCATGACGCAAGTGTATCTTCAATGGCTTGATCGTGACGGGCACCACCGTTCGTATCGTGATTGTCTCAGATTAGTGTCATCCTTGTCCACAGGTCAATAGTCGCAGCGGCAAGAACCGGAGATGGCTCGTCGTATCATCATGAGACTGAGAACATCACGTTCTCCGATTTTGGACAAGGACGTGTGGCTTGAGCTCATCTTGTGGCCGTGTTTCGGTTTAGTCATATAGCATCCATCCTTGGCTGACCTGATGCCAATCCTCAGAGAGCATGAAGTACCGACATCCTTCCACCACCTCACGCTATGATGGACAGAAACACGATAGTGTCTTCTGGTGGAGGGAAGCCACCTGACATCGGACGAGTCACATAGAAAAAACGAAGTGTCTTATCTACTCATCGCCAATGCCAATGCCCATCACCGAAGGCATGGACGAAACACAGCAACAGACACCTTACGATTTGCGTTCTCGCGCCAACCGCGTCCGGTTCGGTTCCGCTTCATGCAAGTCACATGCGCAACAAAAGGATGGAAACGGGCAAACCCTGGGACAGC
>JAVRRP010000118.1:0-29352 GCA_036872775.1 Oleoguttula sp. CCFEE 5521
AGTGGGGGAAAGAAAGAGAGATTCCGTGTTGCAAGGGCTTGAGAGTCCGAAGAGTGCGACGCCACCAACAGAGTTCCTGGCAGAGCCAAAGATGCCAGAGATTTTGAGAATGGCCACGCCGGAGCTGGTGCCGGATGCTATGCATGTAAGGCTACCGACTGAGGGGAGTGGTGGAAATGAGGAAGAGATGAAGGAGCCGAAGCTGGATAGCATGCATGAGAGGGTAGACTCACCGACGGAGGGGATCTTCTAGACGACGTTGAGGCTGGTAGGGTAGACTGATACGCGGAGTACACTCATACAGTACATCGTATGCATGACCTGCGGATGGTTAATCGCCTCTTATTGTTGCTGGTACTGACAAAAGCCGCTCCGCGTGGCCGGCCGTGGAACTCTGCGTGATGATCCAAACAGGCAACAGCCGCGATGCGCCGTGTACACTCCTGCGATCGGCATACCAATCGCGGATTACAGCCGTCACGGTCAGTGGAACACTGAGCGGGTGTACACACTTGTCATCACGATATCAACTTTATGTTCAAGATGTCCTGGTACGACTGTCCTGCCAGTCCCGATGTGGTGCCTGCACAGTGTTGATGGTATGTGATGTCGGCAGCGTTGCGGCCATGTGATTTGCAGTGACCGCGTTCAAATGGACACCGCGTTCTGCGAACATGTCGCGTGCCATCGTGTCGATCATAGTGAACGTAACATTGCTGGGCCGGAGATGTCGTGTATACACCGCATTCAAGATTGCGTTGCTATTGGCGATCATCTTGCGGGCTATAGAGTCGACCGCTGTCATCGTGGCGACATCATACTGGGGTCGCCCGGCATGCATGGTGTTGAGGATGTGATTGCCATTGGCGATCATCCGGCGTGCGATAACGTCCACGGAAGCAATAGAGATGGGGTCGAAAGGGTCTAGTTCCGAGTGCATTGCATGTAAGAGAGCATGACCATCAGCACGCCTCTTGCCAGCGATACTGTCGACGGAAGGCACTGTCGATGGATCGGTTGCGCCATTCAAAGGAGACTTTTAGTCGTTGCCCTCGCCCATGAGAGTGTCCGCACGGCGCTCGAGTTCCTGCTAGGAAGGCAACGCGCCATGCGCTTCCGTGACCTATTCAAGGTGCTTGCCTTCAGCAGATAGCTGCGATGTCACAGTGACAGTATCCTTGGCGTCCTGGTTGGGTAGCAGTACTCCGCCTGGACTGTCGTAGGCACTGTGGACTGGACTATGATCCTCCTGTCTCCGTATAGACCGACCATCGCTGCTCTGGCGGTTCATCTGCTCTCCATCCTCATATGCTGCCCTCAAGATCGACTCGTCTGGCGGCGTAGTCTCGTTGCTGTCCGATGCAAGGTCCTAGTCCTGCTCCTCCGACTTCGAGTACTTCTCGCCAGCGCTCTTGAACAATTCCTCTTGCATCGCCGCCAACTCCTCGGGAGTGTGTCCGCTGGTGTTCAACTTGCCCGTCTTACGTTCGCGAGACTGATTCGCAATGTTAGCACATATCTCACTGCTCTGCCATCTACGCGAATACGGACCACCTGACTGGTCTTGAAGTCCTCCGCTACCTTCTCCATCTCCGGCACGTAGTCGCCAAATCCAAGCTCCTCCAAACTCTTACTGATGTGTTCGCATGCGATGGTCTTCTTCGCCTCCTTCTCAGCGATATCGTTGGCTTCGGTAGAGATCATAGTAATGAACTCGACGCAGCATTCAATGAGCAAGTCTCGTGTTTCCTTCGCAAATGTCATGGCGCCATCGCCCGCATTGCTGGTAGCGGCGAGGACTTCATTGATGATTTTCTGGACCGTTGCTGGAGGTAATTGTGTCAGCTGACCAGCCGGCGCAATGGTATATGAGCGATAGCCGGTCACGATTTATGATGATGTTGGCTTGACATGCACGTAGAATATTGGAGAAGCTCACCCTTTGGTAGCGAGAGATCATCATTACCTGCGCAAATCATCAGTGGAAGTCGCCGATCCAGCAACGATCTTTGGGAAAGTACCTCCAAATTCCTTATCTGACATTGTCGGTGGCAGTGACGACCGGGCGAATCGTAGTGGTCGAAGTGGTTCTTGTAACAAGATAGCGACGGTAATTAAGGTAGCTTGGAAGTCGAATGGTTGTCAGGATACGTGGTCGAGTGTATTCTCATCGAGACAAGGTAGGATGTGCACACTGTAGGTATGGTAGTCACTGCGCGAGTCGAGCAGTCAAATGCCAAGCCATATGCTCCGTGCACCACCCTCAAACATTGACCTCGACTTTTCTTCGTCTGATGAGCTTTACTATGATCGAACATGACAACACTCACAGCAAGGTACGTTCTCACCATCACATCTCCCCAATCGATTCACATGATGATATGTTGTCGCCCCTATCACTACCAAGGCCCCTACCCGGAGCCCGATATGGTGATTGACCGTCCCGCCAAAGGACTGGCTGATTCGAATCTCGAGACTGCAATTTTGATTAGCAAAGCTTCATGTACAGTCACTGACGAGAGCAGCAGGTCCACTATGGCACTTGTGCGAGCATGCTAGTTGGTTCTACGGCTTCGAGCGCTATGAAGCTCCATCTACGAGGCACAGTTTGTGAGCCGATCGAGTCTACAGAGTAGTGGCACGTACTGTAAAACAAACCAGGTATGAATGCAGCATCTCCTCTCCAGCGACCATCTCATGATGAGCAACACAAATACACTTAAACTGCCGATCATTTGAGATGACGAGCAACTTGGTTCGATTACCTGACACGCTTCTTTCAACATCCCTTTCGTACTCTGGCTGCTAATTACAACTTACTGACTCCAGTGCTAGGTAAGCGATGCGTGCTACCTTGTTCTACCATCACGTTCACTGAGTAAGTCTATACCTTCTGTCCGCACCTGATGCTTCCTGATGAACACAATTCATTCCATGCTAAAACCGAAGGCTCTCAAAGCCGCGTGTTGACCCAATGTATTTTTCATCTTTCACCTGATAGACCTCGACCTCACAAATCCACATTCGCAAGCTCGGAGCGTACAGTACTGACTTCGAGCAGATTTGGTACTCCGCTCATGCCATATCCTGAAAGGCTGCCAGCTCCTGTGCATCCCACGACAAGAACTTCCCGCTCAGCTCCCTGGGCGTATCCAATACCAACTTCGCCATCACATGCCCCGGTTGCTCTGGCTGCAACAGCCCGCCGCTGTCTTTCAGCCCTGCGTACTTTTGAACATCCGTCGCGTCCATCGAAGTGTTGTGCTTCTCTCGGATGTCCCGTTGCATCTCGGTGTCAACCACCCCAGGGCGAATACTAACAGTCACGACCTCCTTCTCTTCCACACCCAGCGTCATGGCGAGATGATTCATCGCAACCTTGGAAGCACCGTATGCGCCCCAAGTCGAGTAGGCTTTCGTCGCCGCGCCGGAGGAGGTAAAGAGTATGCATCCCTTACTCTTCCTGAGCGCTGGTAGTGCAGCCTGTACAAGCGCGACAGCCGAGAAGAAGTTCACGTCGAAGGCCGTCCTCCACTCCTCTGCACTGCTGTCGGTAACTTTCTTGACTGGATATAGAATCCCGTGATTGACAATCAGGCCATCCACGCTTTTCCATCGGTCCTCCGCCAATTGCACAGCGTTCGAGCCGAGCGAGAAGTCAGAGAGATCGGCTGCGAGGACTGCAACCTGGTTCGGGTACTGCTTTTCTAGCTTGCGAAGCGGCGCTTCGGATCGAGAGATCAGGACGAGGTTGTGGGACTTGCCGAGGAGGAAGTGTGCAATGGCGAGACCGATGCCTCGACTCGCTCCCGTTAGTATGATTGTCTTAGACATGGTGTGTAGCTCAATTAATAAGACGCTTCTGACCCCAATTGGTCTCGCTTCCTCCGGACTGCCGTGAATGGAGTCTCACTGTGGTGGGATGAAACTTGCAAACTCGATCTCGATGAGGCTTCCACAACGCTTTCTGTCCATTGGGAGGAAGTGTTGCAGACGGCGAGGACTCCCGAGCACCCTAGTTTTTGTGGAAGCATGTGATGATGACGTAAGGAGACGGACATGGAGATCAACAATCCGCATCTCGAGAATAGCCTTTCAATCTCGTCGCGCGAAGGACGTCGAAGTGATCATGCCGATCAGAATCTCACCGCTTCGATAAAGTCAAAAGAGCGAACATGCGCGCCGCCTTCTCCGCCGGTCGCGCCTGCTCAAAGTTCACCAGCCAGACGGTCCGCCCTCAGGTCCTCCGACATATCCGATACTCGCTACATAGCGGACGGAGCGCAAGGAGCTTCAGCAACTGGCAACAAGTCAGATACGTTTTCCGGAAACCGCCATCAGCAGTTAAGCGAGGCACAGCTTTAGCCGCAGCTCTCAGCCCAACAGCGTTCGTTTCAATTAGCCAGGACGATGAGGACGAAGATGGCAAAACAGGCGAGGAGCGCATGCTGGAGGCATCGCGGGAGGAGATAGATAACTTCGTCCCGGATGCCTTACGCGGTTCGAAGGGCTTCAGAGTCTCGATATGGCGTTTCTTCGACCACTGGATAGTCGAACCTCTAGCGACTGGCTTCCGCTTCCTCCACTTGGTCTTCATATTCGTGCCAGTGATAGTCACCATACCGATTATCTACTTCGGCGGCCGAATACCAACTCGAGATAACGAGCGCGCGGGGACGATATGGTGGTACGGCTTCCTTGTCTCGTCTATGGAACGCGCAGGCGCAGCTTTCATCAAGCTCGGGCAATGGGCAGCGAGCAGGACGGACATCTTCCCCACGGAGATGTGCGCCATCATGTCTTCGCTACATTCGAATGCGCCGGCGCACTCGCTGAAAGTCACGAAGCAGACGATTGAGAGGGCTTTCAAGGGGAAGTTTGAGGATATCTTTGAGGAGTTTCAGGAGACGCCGTTGGGCGTTGGAGCAATTGCACAGGTGTACAAGGCGAAGCTGAAGCCGGACATGCATATGGTGGACGAGTCGGATGTGCTTGAGCCGCAGACACTACGACAGAGAGCGATGAAGACGGTGGATCCCTTACTGAAAAGTACGCCACAGCGAGTGCCATCGAACTACGTGGCAATCAAGGTACTGCATCCCAACATCGAGCGCGTCGTCCGACGAGACCTGAAAATCATGGCCTTCTTCGCCAGCATCATCAACGCGATCCCTACAATGGAATGGCTCTCCTTCCCCGACGAAGTCCAGCAGTTCGGCGAAATGATGCGATTACAACTAGACATGCGCATCGAGTCCGCGAACCTCACGATCTTCCGCAAGAACTTCCGCAGTAGAAGCACAGCCTGGTTCCCCTACCCTTACAGCCAATACACAACCCGTCAAGTGATGGTGGAGGAATTCGCGACCGGCATACCGTTGGAAGACTTCCTGCAAAACGGCGGCGGCGTCTTTCAGAAAGAGATCGCCGACGAAGGTCTAGATGCTTTCTTGCACATGCTGCTGATCGACAACTTCATCCACGCCGACCTGCACCCCGGAAACATAATGGTGCGCTTCTACAAACCCGTCGACGTGCGGAAACACCTCCCCAGCATCCGTCGACGAGCAGAGCCCTTACCAGAGGAGTCCAAAGATGTCACAGAGGAAGTCCTGCAACGGCTCCGTCCTCACCGTGGCGCGAAAGACGCCTGGACTTCCACCCTCGCACAAATCGAACACGAAGGCTACCGCCCGCAGCTAATCTTCATCGACGCCGGGCTGGTCACAGAACTCAATCACCAAAACCGCGCGAACTTCCTCGACCTCTTCAAAGCCATCGCCGAGTTCGATGGCTACAAAGCCGGACATCTGATGGTGCAGCGGTGTAGACAGCCGGACGCGGTTATTGATGGGGAAGTGTTTGCGCTCAGGATGCAGCATTTGGTCCTGGGCGTGAAGAGCCAGACGTTCGCGTTGGGGAATATCAAGATTGGGGATATCTTGAATGAGGTGCTTGATATGGTTCGGGGTCATCATGTGCGACTCGAGGGAGATTTCGTCAATGTGGTGCTTAGCATTCTGCTGCTGGAGGGGATTGGGCGGTCATTGGACCCGGATTTGGATCTGTTCTCGGGGTTCGTTACTCTATCCTCACCATCCACACATTTGACTTTACTAACTGAAATCTGCAGTGCCCTACCCATCCTCCGCCAGCTCGGCACAAAGGGCTCGACCGCAGAGATGCTGCGGTCCGGCGACCTCTCCATGCTGAAAGTCTGGGTCGGGCTGGAGACCAGGAAGTTCCTCCAAGCCAGCGTGGAGAGCGTGGAGTTGTGCGTGAAGGCTGACCAGCTATCGCCGAATATATAGAGGATGTACCCAAAATGCATATGTGTCGTCCGCGAGTCATGTCTGCAAATACTTCGAAATGATGCTCTGCTCGCGACCTTCAGACGCACTTGGACACACTCTCGGGCTATATCCACAACACCTCCATGCAACTTGTTCCCTACACTTCCCAGTACTGCACGGTGTACATGATGCTACGTACATACTCATAAGTACTGTAGCTCGAATTCGGCAATAAGCTCTCACATGATTGCTTTTACTTCGGTCAAGCCGTGAGCCCAGACCATGGGAAGCTTATCAACACGTGCCGAGAGCTCCGCCTTTGGAAACTTTAGTCCGCACTACCCTGCAAGTCCATCCACGACGCTTCACCATCTTGGGCCTACTGTGAGGGCGATGATGATCTGGCATGCAGCCCTAGCGGAGCTCGAGATGGAGTGTCAATGGCAATCGGCAGGAAAGTACACGACCTCTCTCTTCCTTCATCTACATCTCACTATCAGTGCCCCAACTGCGCTTTCGCATCTCCATGATCGCGCCGACCTACAGCTTCATTCCATCCATGATCATTTCTGTGCAGCATTACTTTTGGCGTCCCAGCAGCTCCCGCGAAAATGGCAGCACCTGATCCCGGTCTCGCGCCTCTCACCGCACCCGCGGTCGATCGCCACAAAGGCTCCATTGCCGCCAAGCAAGACGGCGAAATCATTCTCGACGATGAACGCCCAGTCGCGCCCGATCAATTTGACGAAAGATTTGAGACGGGCAAATACGAGCTCTGGGCCTACTACGCATACTACATCGGGAACAATGGGCTCACGCTGTTCAATTTCGCGCCCACGGCGGCGCAGAATCTGCTCTACCAGTATGCTGAGCTGATTGGCGGGGCGGATAACGATATTGTGCATTTCGCTGGCTCTGACAGGACGATAAACTCTGTGGTCCTGCTATGCAATGGCATGGCGTTCGCGATCCAGATCGTGATCTTCCTCATCCTTGGGAGCTACGCAGATTTCGGGACTTTCCGGCCGAATATCTTGATTGTGCTGAGTATCATCGCGTTCGCCATCGGCTTCGGGTGGCTGGGCGTGCATATAGAGGAGAAATGGCAGACGGGTCTTGGACTGTACATTGTGGGTCTGATAGCCTACCAGCTATGCCTGACGTACTGGACTGCGGCGTTCCCGGGACTTGCGCGGAATACAAGAGAGCTGCGGCAGAGCGCGCAGGCGTTTGAAGAGGGGAGCATAACGAGAGATCAGTACGATTTCGCGGACAGCATGAAGAGGAACGAGCTGAGCAACGTGGCGTTCTATATTCAGTCGCTGGGCGAAATCGTGATTCTGGCAATTATCGTGGGAGTGCTTTTCGGGCTGGATGTGAATGCCAGCGTGGCGAATAACAACTGGGGCTTGTCGGTGCTGATTGCGTTCGCGACTGGGTGTTGGGTGCTGCTAGCGTTGCCTTGGTTCTTCTTAGAGAAGCGACGGCCGGGCCAGGATCCGGGAATGAATATTGTGATCGCTGGGTTTTGGCAGTTGCGGAGTGCGGTGACGCAAATCTGGCAATTGAGGCAGAGTCTCTTCTACCTCATCGGTCAGTCGTCTTGGCATGCTCACACATACTACCATCACAGCACTAACAAAGCACAGGCTATTTCCTCCTCGGCGACTCCCTGAACACAACCGTGACCGTCATCGCCACGCTGCAGAATTCCATCGTAGCCTACAACACGCTGCAACTCACCTACCTCCTCTTAGTCGGTATCGCCACGCAAGCCATCGGGATCTGGACGTTTTGGCACATCCAGAAGCGCTACCGGCTCTCCACGAAAACGATGTTCAACGCCATAGCCGTGGGTATCATCCTACTCGACGGCTGGGGTATGATTGGTATCTGGACTGACAAATTTGGCTTCCACAACCTCTGGGAGGTCTGGGTGTATCAAGTCTTTTACGGACTATTCGTAAGTGCATGCCCCTACCTTACTAAGCGCTGCCTTTGTATCACGCGCTGAGCTGACTGAATGTTCTAGGTCTGTCCGTGGTACAGCTACTCCCAGACCATGATCTCGGAAGTCACGCCGCGCGGGAAAGAGTTCCTCTTCTTCTCGCTCTTTTCCATCATCGGGAAGACGAGCTCTTTTATCGGACCGCTCGTGAGCTCTGCCATCATCGATGCGAGTCCTAGCAAGAACAACAGCACACCTTTCTACTTCCTGTTTGGGCTGAGTCTGGCGAGCTTTTTATTCTTGCTCTTCTTTGTGGATTTGAAGAAGAGCCGCATCGAGCAACAGGCGTTTTTGGAGAGGGAAGCGGAGAAGAAGAAGAGATTAGGGAGGGACGAGGTGAGTTAGGACTCGGGCAGGTAACGGCCACGGTCGCTTGCAGCTTCTGTACCTTCATGAATATCTGGATCATACCACATATGTCGAAGCAGGAGTGCTTCTTTGCTCAGGTGCTGGCTCAATGAGACTGGGACCACAGCACGCGACTCGGAGCTCCCCCACGTCATTGTGCATGTAAAGTCTCCCAGCGTTGCCGTACACGTACAAAGCGGTAGCCGACACCATCAGCCCAAGATCAATGCATGTGTTGCTCTTCACGTGATCCCAAGCTATTGGAGATCTTACTTTGTCATCCGTACACGCCCAGCGGAATGTTCTTCTAAGCAGCCCTCCATCCTGGCCGCTCTCCTTGCTCCCCTCATCTCAAGATCCCCCAAGGCACTCCCGAGACCATGACTTTCGTGGCAGACCACTGCCGGCGTATCGACGCGCAACTGGATCGGCTTCAGCTAGCAGATCTCCCCTCAGCTTCTTCCGCCCCGTCTGATCGCGAAGTCGAGCTCTTTGCGGCGGACGAAGATGGCCACACCCCGACAATCCCCGCTCGCGTCCTAGCCCTGCAAGCCGCCGTCAGAGCTCTCTCGACAGGCTACTCCGCGAAACGAGCTCTACTGTATCCAGCGCAGATCCAGCTTGCGCTTTCCGCGGTATCGCCGTTGGAGGAGGCTACTGCTAGCGTTACGACGAAGGGAGAGAGCAGTGAGGTGGAAAGGGAACTGGAATGGCTATTAGTTGCAAAGGCAACGACGCAGGTCTATGGCCTTGCGCTAGATCGCATACTGAATCAGAGTGTAGCGCTGGCAGATGACATATGGTACTGGGACGAAGTGCTCGGCTCGCGGCGCTACACAGCGTTGTATAGCTTACAGACTTCACCCGAACGGTTTTGGCACTGGGGTAATGCGGTTTGGGCGGATGTGAGACAGAGGAGCGAGGACTTCAGCATCACAGGCGCGCGAGAAGATGCGCAGGAGTCGGTCACCAAGCAGTGGCAGCAGTTTTATGGGCTTGTTCGGAGGGTCATCAAGGAGAAGAGCATAGCGGAGGTGCAGAAGCAGGCGCTGAGTCCGGTGACGAGGATACGAAGTGAGGTGCGCCGGAAACGGAGTGCCCTCGAGAAGGTAAGGTTAAGACACGCAAACGCGCTTGGTGTGCTCCTTGGTGAGGGTTTGGCGAACGAGAGCGCACATGGAGGCGGGCTAGCTTCGCCGGGCACGCAGGATGTGCAGACGAAGTGGAAGAGCTCGGTCGCGAGAAACGTCGCATTGATGGAGGCGGTGCTCGCGAAGGCCGGGGATGCGGAAACCCCTGTGGACAAGTTCGATGCTGCGATTGCGGAACTGACCGAAGATGATCCGCTGTATGATGGCGAGATACTGGAGCTCAATGCAAAGAACGATGCGAGCGGCATCGCTCCGCAGGCAGTGGCAGAAAGACTCAGTCGAGTCCTCGCACTCGCACTACCGCAATACTCCGAAACATCAGCCCTCGCAGTCCGCAAGCACGGCAAGCCCTCCCGCCTGATCCGATACTGGCTCCCTCTCACAGTCGGCCTGCTGTCATCGACCACGATTCTCCGTTTAGTCGCCAACAGACAAGCCGAGATCCTGCAATGGATTCAGGACTTCGGCACAACAACCCTCGACTTCTTCCAAAACTGGGTCCTTGAACCCACAAAGAAAGTCCTCTCCACAATCCGCCACGACGAAGGCTCGGAAGTAAGCATAATGTCCAAGCGCTCGCTAGAAGGCGACCGCGAAAGCCTCGAGCGCATGGTCGTGGACTTCGCCGTTGATAATCCGGCGAACGCCACGGGCTCCTCGGCACGTATGACTGAGACTGAGATTGCTGATCTCCGCCTCAAGGTCCGCGAAGGCGATCTCACGCCAGTACTGAAAGCCTATGAGAAGGACCTCCAATCGCCGTTCATGGGCACCATCCGCGGCAACCTCATCCGCGCCCTCCTAATTCAGGTCCAGAAAACCAAAGTCGACGTCGAAGTAGCGATTGGCGGTATAGACTCCCTGCTCAAGTCCCAAGAGCTAGTCTTCGGCTTTATCGGCCTCACGCCCGGATTGCTAATAACCTACTACCTCACCTCCTGGCTCCGCACATCCTTCAGCAACAAGCACAGCCTCCGTTCCTCTGGCAAGAAGGGTAAGATGCTTCGCCAACTCCGCAACATCGACCGCATTTTGTCGAACAGTCAGCCGACGGAGTTCGGGGAGCTGTACTACAAGGATCAGGGGTTGATGCTCTGTGAAGCGCATGTATTGAGGCAGGAAGCTGGCAGGTTGATGCCGACGCAGGTTTTGAGGGAGTTTGGGGAGGATTTGGAGGAGGTTTGTGATGTGAGGAGTGGGGTTGAGAGGCAGTCGAAGGGAGTTGAGAGGATTAGGTGGGCTTATGGGGCTTACTTTTGAGGTGCGTGTGTCGCTGGAGATGCTGGACAATGGACACTGGTAGGCTGTCGAACCGACCCTGGACGTAAGTCTTTGCATTCCGGTGATCTGGACGACCTTTTCCCGCCGGCATTATTGTCCAGACAGCTCTGTGGACCCGTCCACTTGCTTTGTCATCCGGGCCCACTTGGACGCCTGAGTGCAACACTCAAGTTCGCCATGCCAGTCCACAGCTGAGTCTTTGGAGAACATGCCAAAAGGGACACCGCTGAAGCTTGGGCTTGGCTACTGGACCCAAACAGGCAGGCTAGATTGGAACAACATCAAGAATACGGCTAAAGATTCGAAGATTCTATATACCCTAGCTACGCAGACGACTCCTTCTCTCGAGGTACGAGGCTACATAGTCGATATACCGGTGTGCCTCTACCCAACCTGGCTTACGAAGAGAAAGTATTCCTACCATTACCGGACTTTCTCGTTGGCAACTTCATCTTGGCGTAAGAGTCTCGGTCAACGCTATAGTCATTCCCTGACCTCTGCGATACCACCCACTGCGATCACATGACATACCACTCTCTCGCAATGGCCTCGCTTCACCCCTTCCAGTCCTCCCGCCTGCTCTACCGCGCCGTAGAGACGCCTCAGGACGGCGATTTCTTTCTGGCCATCCAGCAAGACCCATTCGGCTACGCCAACTCCAACTTCACCATTTCGCGGCCTCAGAACGCCAAGGACGCTTCCGAGTACCAGAAATACGTCGCCGACGACACAATGCTCGGCGTCGTCTTCTGCTTACTAGACGACCCATCGAAAAGCATTGGCGTGCTGCACTTCGGCGCTCTTAAGCCAAACCACGCACAGCATTGCCATTCCATGGTCGCCATCGACGTGCTGCCGGAGTGGCAGGGCAAGGGCTACGGCACGGAAGCGCTGGAGTGGGGGCTACGCTGGGCGTTTGACGTGAGGGGACTGCATAGGGTTAACATTGGGGTGTTTGGGTATAATACTGGGGCGAAGAGGCTCTACGAGCGTCTCGGATTCGTGGTGGAAGGGTGCAGGAGGGAGTATCTGTGGTTTCGCGGGAAGTGGTATGATGATTACTCCCTCGGCATGCTGCGAACGGAGTGGGAGGAACGGTATGGCGAGAGGGAGTTGGCAGCTCGGCCGAAACCAGAGGAGTCGAAGTGATCTCTCCTGCTCAACCAAGCATCTAGTTCAGATCAATCGGATAATCCGTCGTCTCGATCTTCTCCGGGAACTCCACCCCACCCTGCTTCCTCACCTCATCCATCGTCCTCATAATCATCAAACTCTCCTCCAAACTTTCATATTTTCCCTCTTTCCGCCCGTCCCGCAGCGCGTAAGCACACTCGTCCGCCTCCCAGTACATCCCCTGCCCCTCCCCCTCCTCCTGGAACGTCCCGCCGAAGCCGTTCTTCCAGCCGCTGCCCTTGCCGGGGCCAGGGAAGTCCCAATCTTTCTCCTCCACCGTACCGTCTTTGAGGACCAGTTTTGTCTTTGTTGGCCGGAACGCGGGGTGGAAGACTTGGATTTCGCCGAGGGCGCCTTGGATGCGAATGCTAGGGCCCGCGGAGGCTTTGCCGCCGGGGTCGCCGTCTACGCGGAAGGAGGTTGTTGCAATTCCGTGGGCGTCTCCACCGTCTTCTCGCGGGAAGGAGAGAAGCATGGTCGTTTGCTCGTCAACGCCGGTTCTGTATTTCCGTACGGCGGTCAGAAGGGACGGCGCTTGCGGCTTCTTCTGTGTTGTGTACAGCGTTTGGAAAATCCAGGTTAGGGAGTATATTCCGAGGTCTAGCAAGGCGCCGCCTGCGAGGGCGGGGTTCACCATGCGGTGGCTGTCCTTGAAGGTGTCTTCTGGCGGCATGGCCATGCTGAGGTCGGCGAAGGTGCGGTACACGGGGCCGATTTTGCCGGAGGTAATCCATTCGCGGACTTGGATTGAAAGGGGGAAGTAGCGGGTCCAGACCTGCGTGGCTCATGTTAGTGTCGAACTTGAGGTTTGTCAGTAGACGGTACGTACAGCCTCCATGAGGAAAAGCTTCTTCTCCTTTGCGATCTTGATCAGCTCCTCCAATTGCTTCGCATTCGTCGTGAACGCCTTCTCGCACAGCACGTTCTTCCCAGCTTCCAAGCACAACCTCACGTTCTGGTAGTGATGGCTGTGCGGCGTGGCGACGTAGATGATGTCGACATTCGGATCATTCGCGAGCTCTTTGTACGAGCCATATGCCTTCGCACCCTCGACGCCGCGGACTTCTTTGAGAAAGTCTTCTGCACGGCTTTTCGAGCTGGAAGAGGCTGCCGCGACGACCTTGTGCTCAACATCTTTGACATCACGCGTCTCTGGGTTTGGCCAGAGGTCGCGTGCGAAGGTCTCTGCGATGCCGCCGGTGGCGAGGATGCCCCATTTGAGGGTGAATTTGGACATGGTGGTATATGGTGCTGGGCTGAGGAACGATGATGAAGCTTTGAAACGGCAGACTGAGATGAAGGAGGTAAGCTTAGGAGGAATCTTTGTGAGACGGGCGAGGAACATGCAAAGGGAGAAGTTTGGAATCCTTGCCTCATACGGTCCCGGTAAAGTGCCTCTCTCATATTGCCGCGATATGAATGTCCCGTCATTTATCAATGTGTTGTTCAAACGTCATGGTGGGGTTGGTGGGGTGTAGGAGGCGGAGGAAAGTGGCTATTGCGGAGAAACCTTGGTCCGGAAGCGGTTATATGTACGCGATGGCCAGGAGACGAGTTGACCAAGTGAATTTCGGGCGAGAGATGTTGAGATAGTGTGCGTGCCTCCAGAATTTGGACCCATGAGTAATGCTTCTGCCACTGCACTGGAGTGCTTTGGTGCTGCAATCGACCATGAGCGGCTTTACGAGCACGTCCAACACCTCACATGCGTCTCTCACGCGAGATGCATGCGATGAGAAGCCGCAGGTCTTCTAATTCATCCACCTTCGGATCACATAATCTTCATCGGAGAGCAGCGAGACGTTGCCCACCTGGGTAGCAATGGCCAACCCGACGAAGGTCAGCAACGATTGACCGACAAAGCGTTCGCGTTGTCTCTTCTCGAATAATGCGTTCCTTGCCTCTAGACATCAATTCTTATCGAGTAAGAATGGAATACCGCCGGGACTGAGCGCCCGAAGAAGGACTACCAGCTTGCAGGTGTCTCCATGCCCAGGCGATGTGTCAACGACGTGCTGATAAGGGTAATCCATGGCACCACACTATGTAAGTATGTAGGGCTGCCTTGCTCCGGCATCGCTCGTCCAGGCTTCACCTGGTCAATCGAGATAGATCTTGTTACCACAAGCCAGCTCATTGAATCCACAAGAAACAATGCCTTCAGCCACTCCCTCAACCCCTGCATACATAGAAAAGCTCGCCAGCATCCCCAAAGAATCCTTCCTCTTCGGCCCCTCCCCAATCCAACACCTCCCAAGACTGACGGCAGAGCTAGGTGACAAAGTCCAAATCTACGCTAAACGCGAAGACTGCAATTCCGGCCTCGCCTACGGCGGGAACAAAGTCCGCAAACTCGAATATCTAGTAGCAGACGCAAAGTCCAAACATGCTACCCATCTGGTATCAGTCGGAGGCGTACAGTCAAACCACACCCGCGCCGTGACAGCCACCGCCGTCGCCTCGGGCCTGAAAGCTGTGACCGTACAGGAGAAGTGGGTTCCCATCGATCCTCCACTGTACGACCAGACTGGCAATATCCTTCTCTCCCGCCTAATGGGCGGCGATGTGAGACTAAACAACGAGCCCTTCCACATTGGCCACAAGACCGCCACGCAGGAAGCTTTCGCTGAGATTGAGAAAGCCGGAGGCAAGCCTTATTACATCCCCGCCGGCGCCTCTGACCACGAGCTCGGCGGCTTGGGCTTCGTGAATTTTGTCGTCGAGCTCGCAGAACAAGAAGAGGCTCTGAAGCTGCCGTTCTTCGACACTCAGCTCGTCTGCTCGGTCACAGGCTCTTCGCGCGCTGGACTGATCGTCGGTGCTGTGGCCGAAGGCCGCGGGAGGAAAGTCATTGGCATAGATGCTAGTGGCAAGCCAGCCGAAACGAAAGCGCAAGTCGCCCGAATCGCGCGCAACACTGCTAGATTGCTCGACCCTAATCTGGAAATTCCCGACTCAGCCATCGTACTAGATGAGAGATTCCATGCTGGTGTTTACGGAATTCCGGGACCCGGCACTATTGAGGCTATGAAGCTGGCTGCGAGGACTGATGCGCTTATCACGGATCCTGTTTATGAGGGGAAGAGTATGGATGGTATGATCAAGCTGATTAGGGATGGGACGATTGGGCCGGGGCGTAATGTGCTGTATGTGCATTTGGGCGGGCAGCCGGCGCTGAATGCTTATTCGAGCTACTTTGGGGCTGAGGAGTTGAAGTAGCAGCAGGCCTGTGTCGGCGAAATCATATAGTCTCACACGACCTCTCGGTTCATTCTTGAGTTTAGCCCACAGCAGCGTCTATGACATTGTCGTGATAGGTTCTGAGCAGCAACCGCAGAGAACCATGTTGCCCCTATACTGAGGCATGCCTGTTCCATCCGCCGCACCACAATTACACATATCATTCCTCTCGACACCGAGGGTCATATCTCGGAAGCCTTCATACAAGGCTGGAACCAACCTTTCCAACTCCGCGGTAGATAGTACCCTGGGAGACGGTCTGGATGCCTGATGCCTGGCTGAGAGGCAGTGGGGGAGACAGTGTGGACGCCAGGCTAGGAGGTACCATGGACGTCCCGACACTGCGAACATGTTAGCATGAACAGTTTACCCTGCATGCCAAAGCCATTGCTCATTCGGCGAAGCTTACGCCATAGTTTCGTTCAAATTTCGGTAGTCTGGTGGAAGACCTTCACATCCGATCATATAGGTACGCCACATTATGCTGTAAAACAGCCACTTAACATTCTCGTCCGTCACCTCGTTATGTGTGTCGGCATCCTGTAGAATCATATCACGGGGTGTAGAAATCAACCACCGTCCGCTCAACATTACCCTACCAACAGGAAATCAATAAATCCGACAACGAACGCAATCCACCATTTGGTCCTTTTCGGACCCCTGAGCCCTCTTCCCCCTCGGAACTCAATTGTCTTCTTGGTTTTGAGCAGATTCGCAAAGTTCCAAAGGACATATCTTTCCTCTTGCATGAGTCCGACAATCCCCGCCATGTTAGTCTTGCGATTTCCTGCGGTTTATGTCATCAGTCAGTAGAGCAACACCGGTGGAACGAGGTATTCGCAAGCCGAGAGCATAGTTTGAGCCTTGAAATAGTCCTCTCAGGCGTTCGGAGTCTCCAGAATTGCGACGTGAGTAGAGATTGGCATGGGGATGACCGGGATCGCTGCCGTCTTCGGAATCGCTGTCGTCTTCGGAAATGTATAATGGATCGTTGGAATCGTATGAGCTTGTCGACCTGCGATTTGCCGGCAGCATTCTGAATATGGTCTTCGTAGCGGATCACCCCAATGGCGATACGCTTGACTTGTACGAGAGACCACTTTTTTGCAGGACCTGGCGTGATATGTATGTGGGTCCCGCACTTGGTTGACGGCTTTGGCATGTGGAACACAATGTCCTGCGCCTTCCAGAAGGACTCAATCTGCGTCTCCCAGCCTCCTTTAGTCTCTAATATGCCAGAGACCGCCTCCAGTGGTACTGATCTGGTGGTTAACCCCAAGAATGTTCACTGCGGCGAAGGAGGATCATACCGATTGGCGGTGGCAACAATTCTCCTTGCTCATCTTTGGTTATCGAGTCATCGTACGTGATCTGCCATCCCCGCCAGCCCCTTGGAGGTGTCTTGTACGAGCTACTGCAATCGCGTCAAGACCGTGGAGTCGCATAGCGGAGGCCAATTCCTCGTAGTACTTGAGGTGATATTCCACATTTTCTTTGCCCGGGTTACGCATGTAGCGTGCCGATTGGGAGGCGTCTCGCGGAGTCGCAACCATTTCCAGCTCAATTCCAAAACAGTAGTAGTCAGGCATCTTGGAGGTGTGTGCTGCTCTGTAAATTTTGGTGAGGAGTGAGGAGATGCAGCGAGACCGGCGAGAAGGCTGCCATTGCTGCTAAGAGGTCTTGCTACTCCTGGGCTTCAGCCCCCTACCCGGCGCTTATCTCAAACCATCACTATTCAGCCAGAAGAAAGAGGTGTGCAGGTACCAAGCCCATAGGACCTTAGGCTTCCACGCGGCCCAAGTGCCACGCGACAGCAGGCTGTTCACACATGCTCGCACTATAGAGCTGTTCGCACAGTCCACGGGCCGTTCTTACCAAAAGCGAAGGCTGAACCTCGCGACTGCATGTCTGCCTTGCGAGCCGTGTGTGCAGCTCCGAGTCGCTGAACCGGTGAGCTGCTAGTCCTGGAATGGTCGGACTTAGTACGAGGCGCACCTGCGTGTCAGAACAAAGCAAGCACACAGGCCGATACAAAGACCTCGAATCCATATGCAAATAGTGGGCTGAGCTGTGTAGTGAGCAGGAAGCATGGAGCCGCAAAAGCGACACCACTTGGATACGGCCTAGCCTTTCCGTTCCGCTCCTAGGCAACCTCGCAGCCTCAGACCTGCAGGGCAAGACGTCAAGGATCGAATGTTCCTACGTGGGAATTGAACAACAAGCCCTTGTCACTGATGGAGAGGACCCAAGATATCGTGCGTCGGCCTCCAGGATGTCTCTCTCACGCCGCAGGCGGGTAAATCCCGTGCTCAAATCCTTGTGTTCTGCGTTGCACAGAGCTTAAGCCACTGAAGGGAGATACTGAGATGGTGATGTCGATTCCGCCGCAAAGTGCAGTTTCTGCACGCAAGATACCGCAGGGCGGGAGATAGTTGTATACAGAAACAGGCAATCAAAGGTTGCCGCATTTGAGACACGATATTCCATCTCACCGTCGAAAGTCGCAGGAACGAGCCGCCGAGTACCTCGTCGTCGTACGTCGCCATACCGTCTCCAAAGTCAATCAGCTCTTCTTCCCGATTGTGATCAAAGCCGTCATCCTCACTTCTTGCTTTCCTTCCCCAAAGTTCTCCTGGTAGTACCGTAGCATAGCACCCTCAAGCTCCCCAGCATAAGACCCAAAGTCCGCTTCGGACCACGCCCTCTTCGCAATCAACTTCACCAGCGCCGCCGTCGCCTCGCAGAACTCCTCGGGCATAACCTTGGGCGCAAAGTTGAATTCCGTGACTTCGACATATGTAAACCCAGCCCGGTCCATCTTCCCCAGAATCACCTGCGGATCCTTCCAGCCAGGCGAAGGAAAGACGTCTTCCGGCGCCGGAAGCCCTGGCGCATCTGGCAGATACTGCGCGAACGCCGGCTTAGCGAGATCAGCCCACCATTTGATGCCTTTCCAGGTCGTGAAGCCTGCTGTGCCACCGAACTGCAAGACGCGGTAGGTTTCGGATAGTGCTTTGCTGTCGTTTGGGCTGAATAGGATGCCGAGATTTGCGAAGACGTGGGTAAATGATGAGTCTGGGAAGGGGATACTGTGTTGGTCGATCTTGGAGATCTCGACATTGTCCCATTCGCTTTCTGCGTTCGCTGTGAGATGTGCTTGCTGCCTTTCCTTTGTGTAGGTGAGCGCTTCGGGGTCTATGTCACCGGCTACGATGCGTTGGAGTTGGAGACGTGGAGTCTTTGCGGCGAGGTCAATGAGGTGAGAGACTAGGATTCCGGCGCCAGAGGCGTTGTCGAGAACGCTGACTTGCTCGCATGCTGCGATCTTCGATAGACGAAGCATCTCGGCTCCTGGCGGGCCTGTAACGTTCTCGCTGATGAGAGCCACTCGCTGGGGGAGTGGCATGGTGCTGGTGAGCGTCGCCATGGTGATTTGAGTGGTTGAGAAGAGAGTATGAAAGGATGGAATGGACTCTTAAGGTGAGTGTAGCTGAAAGACAAACCTGCAATCAGCCCGGACCTACAGTCATGCTCGTGCGAGTGTTTTAGTGTGAGGCTGAAGTCTTGGAGTTCGCGTTTCAGACTGTGATTGGTAATGAAGGAGTTTGTGTCGGCCAAGCTGCCAGCAACAGTCAATCGAGTAGTCCGCCTGTCGATGCGAGGTGAGTAATTCCAAGTGTGCGCGGAAGGCACATTCTAGAGGTACTTCATAGTGCCTTCCACTCTCGCTCTGAGGCAGTTTCGACTTCACTCTTACTTTGCCCATGCTCAACGTATCCAAGTCGTCCTCCATTCGCCCAAGATGTTTGTCTCTCTCGCGGGCGAATTGAGTAAGTCGAGAAGACATTGCAGACTCGACCACCGGTCTTCTCACCGCCCTTGAAGAGCGAGCAGACCTCGTGATGACACTCCGGCATTTGCGTGGTTTCGATCGATGGCGCTGGACTCTCAGCTGACTCGAGTAATTCGATGCGGGTGTCGGGTCACTCGGGTGGGCCTCGTGGCGCGCCACGCCATAGGACCGCGGGGTAGGCATGATCGAGGCTGTCAATGTCCAATGCTGCGCGAGAGTTCCTTGCCAATCACATCCGAAGACCTCAAGAGTGGGCGGAAGATGGCTACGGATTTACCAGACGACTTGCGCGGTTTTTGTCATCGAGAAAATCACGCACACAATAACGTCTGAAGTGTAAATCGAGCAAGAAAAAGACGCAAGAACAATCGGGAGTTCCCTGATTGGACAACATGCTGTGGCTGTGGCCGCTAGTGCAGATCGCCATCGAGGAAACGGTTTGGAACCCTTCGTCATGCGCAATGCCAGGAACGCAAGCCTTCTTCCACGACTTTTAGCGAATACTTCTCTGCTGCCCACCCGACCAAGTCCCAGGGCATATCCGCTCTAATATTTCATTGCTGTACTCCAAAGTACTGCTCTCGCGACGCTTTGAACTCACCAAATGTAAGCCGAGCCGGAGAAGCTCCCTATCTCAAACCCCAGCTGCATCAGAGCACCATTGGAACCCTGCAGGGACGCAACAGCTGTTGAAAGAGGACCTCGTCCGCATGTGATGAAGAGCGGTCTGGACGAAGCAATCCCATTCATAGCACTCTAGATGCTAGCAATACTCGCATTGGACACCTTTACTATCCCGAAATCTCACCTTACACTGTCACGCGTGCTTTGAGCGATCTGCCTAGCAGTGAAGACGCCTTTAGAAGACTGACATTGACCGCAGCTATCCTTCGCCACGTTTCCTGCGACGGAAAGACCCAACGCCATTCAGCATGTCTCAACCCATGATTCCACCGCGCCCGCAACGCGCTCAAGGGCAGGGCGGACCCACAGCTGTAGCGCAGAGCATCCCACCCATACCGCCTCGCCCAGTCCGCAAAACCGACCCCTCCCCAAATCGAGACGCAAGCACTCGCTCACCCTTCAATGAGCCTCCCACCGCCATGAGCAATGGCAAGATCTACGGGCACAGCAACCTGTCAGCCTCAGAGCTGCCCAGGCGCCCTCCCAGTGTGGCCGCCCTACCTCTGATCGGTCAAGAAGGGAACGAGTACGCAAGCTTCGACCAGCTTCCCGACGAAGCCCACGGCGTCGGAGCAAAAGACTCGACATCGGTACAAACCCGACATGCGGATGTGCCGATGCAGCAGCCCACGGCTTCCGTCCCTCAATCGACTGCCAAAGAACGGATCAGCACGGTCACTCGTACTGACTCGTCCCAGGCCGCAAGAGCGGGCATCGGCAAGCCGCAAGTTGAGGACGATGACCACAATGCAGTGACCGACTCGTCCACGAGCTTGCGTCGCGTGATCAGCCGCGACGTGAGAGATGATCGACTTGGTCTTGGCCGAGTCCCTTCGCGGGAACCGCATCCACTCCGCGCGAAGGAGAGCTTTAGTCGGTCAACGACAAGTCTGCACAGCGGTACGCCAAAACCGGGTAGTGTGCATGGAGAAGAAGAGCACGAGCATGGCATACCCGAGATCGGCTTGCAAGTTCCCATGTACCGCAATGCTGGCGACGTGCAAGCGCCTTCGCCTTCTCCATTCGCTCAGCAATTCCCTGGAGGCATTGGCTTCTTCAACGACGGCACGGCCAGGAATCACAACCGTAAGAGGAGCTCGAGGCAGGAGTTCGGGCCGCCGGACAGCTATGGTCTGCACGGTCACCCCGGACAAGAGCCGGGTGATCAATTCGAACAAGACTGGATCAGGAAACATCCCGAGCTCGCTGCCAAGGAGGGATACAATGTGTATGGAGGTCTGGCGCCACGCCCGGCGACGGCACTGAGCAAGGAACAGCTCGACCGTCTAGTGGCGGAAAACTTAGACGTTGGCTTTGGTACGTTTGCTCCGTCTCCGCCAGTCAAAGTATGTACTGATATAACCGATTAGGAACCTCGCCAACACCTATCAGCACACCGCCTCAAGAAATTGGTTGGGTAGCTAGCGATGAATTCAATTCTAGAATGAACTCACCGAAGCCCGCGCACGCGGGCCAGGTGCGTGCAAAGCGGTCATCGAGCGGCGCTCTACCCGAGTCTCCACTACGAAAGGCGAACACGTCAGCACGTGACCTCAACGGCAATGCCCTTCACAGCGAAGACGACAATGTGATACATGTCGATGCGATTTCAAAGCGGGGCACTAAGGTAACCGGTGGCGGCGAGAAGGACAACAAGCTCGATCTTGGCCCTCGCGGTGGCAATACCGCGGATGCTAGCGGATTGTACACTGAGGAAGGCTTTGGCACACCCATTCTGGCCTCCGATGAGGTTATGAAGCGACCTGGAAGCGCTCAGCTGCAGCCGGCTATCAGTCCTGAAGCAGAGCGTATTGATCATTCCGACGAAATTTCGCGCAGTCGCCGGAGCAGTTTGCAGCCGCTAAGTCGTCCGTCAAGTCGACCTAACAGTATGCACGCTGGACATGGCATGCTCGGCCTGCATCGCTTCATTTCGCATGACGAGCACTTCGGATCTGGCGTCGGCACTCCACTCGAGGAGATTGAGGAGTATGAGCCACTTTTCCCTGAAGGCGAGGAAGACAAGAAAGCTGCTGGACTGGCTGACAAGGTCAAGAAGCGCCCTGGTCTAGCGCAGCATCATTTCCCCAGTCAGGACATTTGGGAGGACACACCTGCTTCGCTGCAATTCACTGCTAGCGTCGAAACGCCTGAACCCGAACAGCAGCAGGCGCGCGCCGAGGCCGAGAAAGCTACCGCTCCGACTACGTCTATATTCGAGAGCCCAGAACAGGAACAAGCACGCAAGGATCAGAATCCCGAGACGATGGAGAGTGACAACAAGACTTTCGCCAAGCCGCACTTCAAGGCTGGTGTTGCGGATGAGCATGCTGGTCGACCTGGCCTCAATCGCTTCCCGAGTAGTGATATCTGGGAAGACACGCCTAACAGCATGTACCTGGAGACTACTGTCAGTGGGCCGCAAGAGGATGAGATTAAGAGTCCGCCTGAGGACAGGCCGACGACTGGTGGACTGTACCATCAGCACTCCGACAAAGATGCACGGGCGACGACTGGACTGTCCCAGGTGTTGAAGCCACAGATCCCATCACGTCCGCTCAGGGCCAGCAAGCTCGCGCAGGACATCACACCAGACATTGCGCCCGAGTTACAAGACTCGCGTGAGAAGGAAGTGCCCGATCTCGGCGCACCAAAGGCGACTTCACCTACCAAGACGAGAGCTCCCATCATCCCCGATCGACCCAAGCCAACGATTCCAGCACGCCCAGCCCGCACTTCAGCTTCGGAACAGACCGGCGCCCCACTATCAAAGTCCATCTCCGCCGGCAGCACCGGCGACGCACCTAAAGCTAAGCCGGCGGTACCAGCCCGTCCAGCAGGCGCCAAATTTGGCAACCTGAAATCAGACTTCATCAACACCCTCGCCAACAAGATCCAGCTCGGTCCTACCGGTCCACCACCAAAGGTCGTCGAGCCAGAACCCGAGGCCATTGAGGAGACGGAGAAGGCACCCCTAGCCGACGCGCGTAAAGGTCGCGCCAAGGGACCCGCAAGGAGGAAAGCGGCTGCGTCTACGTCGCCAGCAGCAGGACCGAAGATCGATGCTAAACCCCTTACCTTTACTCTCACGCCGGCTATCACGTTGTGGCATATCGACGAAACGTCATCCCTTCTCGTTCCTTCGGCTGGCGCGCATGCGGCGCGCAGTACACCCGCCGAGATAGAAGCCGAGAGAGCTCTCGCCGCCAACGTCGCGCACACGAGCAGTGCTGCCTCTCCACCATCCTCTGAGGCTGAGTCAGAGACTACTCCCCTGAAAGCGGAAGTCTCTCCTAGCACTATCCCCTCGAACCCTGTATCCGTGGGTCCAGAAACGCCGCTTGGTGAGAAGGAGAACCCGCTTGGCACGCCGGCTGCGAAGGCACATACGATGCAAAGCATTGGTCATCCCGGGGATGAGCCTGACGCAGACGTCTCTCCGGCTGCGTTGGGCCGGCAGGAAGAGCTGCAAGGTGGACTGCGGGAGGCTCTATCGAAGGCCGAGGCTGCACCCCAAAGCGCGGAGGAGTTGCAGGCGAAAGATGAGGTGGCCAAGGAGCAAATGACAGCTGTGTCTGGAGCGGGACTGCAGAGGCCGATCGCGCCTGAAGAGGGAAGTACGGTTATCAGGGATGGGGAGGAGGTTGGACGGGCTGGAGGGGATTAGTGAGCAGATGGGAAGGGGCGGGTTTGGGGAAAGCTTTATCGGGGACTATAGACTGTCCAAGCTGGTTCATTTCGCACACGCTCCCTTGCTATGATTATCACGTCTCGTCCATGACGTCCTCTTGATCAATGTCGTCTGCAATGCCGGTGTGTACCGTCTCGTTCTCTACTCCAAGCCGAATGCGGTATGTTGGTGGTCCACCGGGCAAAGCCAGCTCGCCAGTGAGCTTGACAAAGGGCGAGTGGTCAGCATTCGTGGAGAAAACATCGTGGTGAACGGAACCGGATCGCCGCGCCCCCTATACGAGGACGCATCGCGGCGGGCACGCTGCTTGACGTTGCCAGAGCACACGACAGTCATGCGCAGCATGCGCAGATGCGACGTCGGTATGCAAAGAAACCAGAGTCGGAAGATCTGTCGAATCCTGGTCTGCTTCCTGCGCCACGTGAGGTTGCCGCTGAAGGTATTCTTGCCGTAGTGGGTGTTCAGGATGTCTTGACGGATCTGGCGAGAGACTCGGAGGAGTGGTGGGAGGGCTGTGGATTTTAGGCCTTTTGGTAAGCGAGTCTTTACATGGCCGCTGCAGATCTTGGTGGGTTTCGGTCTTAGGTCAAGAAGTTCGAGGAGGGTGAGTTGCAGCTCGGGGGGGAGGTCGAGGAGGCGGAAGATCTTTACGTGGGATACAGGGGACTGTCGAGCGGTCAGTGATAAGGAATTTTCATTGCGGAGATTGTGGAACTTGCTGTGAGTCTGTTGCCCGCCATGACGGGAATGCTCGCGATAATGATCAGAAATGGAGAACTCGGCGCGGGGAAGAGGTAAACGATGTAGAGAGAGAGAGAGAGCAATTGGCTAGCTACATAGATTGTGCCAGCGACAAATGCTAAGACTGCCGCACAGAAATGGCAACTCCACTATGCATGGGTGCGGTCTGCTGGCCCCTAACTTTGCCTGGCCAGTGGAATTCAGGGCAGTCTGTCCTTCTGGTCAGCATTACATGACGCCATGGTCAAGCAGTAGCAATCAGACTTACGACACAAATGGGTGCTCTTCTGTCATTACATAGTATACCACACTATACTCAGGCGCACTGCCCTCATGAATAATCGGAAATATCGCTGGTTTCAATTCTGCAACAGTGGTGAAGCTCGCGATCACGCTAGCCCATCTCCATCCCGATACACGCTTCTGCCACTTGCTGTAATCGCGAGTCTCCTCGCAGACCACAGTCAACTTCAAACTTAGTATGCGGCCACGCGGAACGAGCTGCAGCCATCTGCGAAGAAGAAAGTGGTTGTCGGCCTCTTCGGCGTTGCGCGAATCAACCCCCCAGGTACAGTCGCCGCGAAAGTCATTGGCGTAGTGAAGTTTCTGAGCATCATGGCGTATGGAACTACACACCCGAGATAGGGGTGGCAATGCTGCATCGCGTTCTTCCCGAGTGAGCTTGTCGGCATCGCCGAAAGGGGTGATGGGTATCGGAGCCGGCTGGAAGAGGGCACATGACAGCACTCGAAGTTGAAGTTCAGCAGGAAGATCGAGATAGCGGAAGACGAGAGTTGAAGTCGCGAGTCGAGCCTGGATCGTTGGTGAGTTGCTGGCCTTTGGGAGGCTGGTGGTGTACGTACGATGCGCCTGCTGCGTGTTTTGACCATGGCGTCTAGAGTTCAGTCCGAGGGCGTACAAAATGTATCCTTGGTGATCAAGATTGTAAAGTTCGTTTTTGGGGAGATACCAGTCGCGTGGGTCGCGCGCCGGACCTCGCACCTTCTTCATGCTGATTTACTTGTGAACAAAAGTTCGAGCAGCTGATTGCATCCGGTGTCAGGAACAGACAGGATTCTCCATCGACCTCATGTCACGTGAGTGGGCACAATGTTGCAGCGTCTGGTGCTATTGGGCCAGAACCGAAAGCCCACTTTCGCTGATCCGGGCTCCACGATGCACGCATAGCTCGCACTGCCCTCATTCCGCGGACGGCCACACGATTCTTTCCTCAACACCCAGCACAAGGCGCAATAAGGATTCGCTCCTGACAAGTACTCTCTGCGTCGTCTCACTACCAGCTGACCGACTGCATTGGTCTCGCGATCGACTTCAGTCCCCCTTCGCCGCGTACTTCGCCCTCAAATCTGCCAGTATCTTCTCCTTCTTCCGCTTCATGTGCTCTTCCCTATAGCCCCAATACCAATAGCTCAGCGGCAGTCCAGCGCCAAGCAGCCCGAAGAATGTCAGGTACAGCAGGCCATCGCTTCCCCTCTTGGTCCTCTTGTTTTCCAACGCAGGATGCCCAATAGCTGAAGGATGTTTTGGCTGAGCTGTGAGGTTTGCTCCCGTACTGGGCAGTTGCGGAGTAGTTGCGGCAACTTGCTGACTTCGCGGGTGCGATACCGCTGATTCAGCGTTTCGCAGGGGGTGGTGTGATGTCAAGGATCGGGTCTGAAGGCCGTGTCGGGAGATGTTGCTGACCCGCGCAATAGCAGAGACCACACTGCGCGCCATAACGAATCGCGAAAGATCAGACAGATGATACGAATCGCGGGGCACGATTCACCGGCATTCATGAGGTGAAGCCGCAGTGGCACTGCCGAGCCCGTGCTTGTGCAAGGCTTGTGGAATGTGGATGGCTCCACTTCGACGACATCTTCGTCTCGTTTATTCTTCCGTATCGCCACTACACACCCTGCACACCCGCAAATGCCGCTCCAGCCCTGCGATGATCAAGCGTGCCGTCTGTAACATGATTCGGTTGCGGCGGGAGGTCCTGCACGAGCGCGGCTGTCCTTGTTCACGGCAGGAGCTACCTCTGCCAACGATAGCTACATATTGGTAGGTGATCAGCATTCATCTCCCTTCTCAATCTCTCCACTTTTATCTTGAACCCATTGCTGTCGACATATCGCATCATGGCGATCGACTGCAAAAACTCTGGTGCTCGTGAGGACTTCCCTAAGGATGGACCGAAGCCCAATTACCCCGAGGAGCGGTCTGGCTGGAAAGGCTACGTTGAATGGGAGAAGTACCCCGAGAAGAAAGCCGACGCAGCAAAGGTGCTTGCGAGCTACAAGTTTCCTGGCCCGCCCGAGTTTCAGCTCCAGCAAGTTCCGCTCACCAATCCGCTGCTCGAAGGTGTGCGATGGAAGCAGTACCACTATGCCATGGGCAATACCCTCACCGATCAACCCGACATCAGCTGGAAGTATGTCCAGCAGGAGAAGTCGGCGGACATGAACCACGTGCTGCAATTTCCTTACAATGGCGAGCCGCCGAGAGTACGTGACGGACAGCAATAATTGAACCTCATAGTACTAATATGTACAGGAACGCCTCGTTGAAACAGCGTTGACTAACAACAAGGATCACTTTGTACGAAATCATGGAGGCATCCCCGAGATCGAACGTGATGCCTACTTTCTCGAGATCGACGGTCTCGTGAACGAGCCGAAGAATCTCACTATGGCTGATCTGCAAAACGAAAAGCTTTTCCCTCGCCAGAGCAATGTCGTCTCTCTGCAGTGCTCCGGTACCCGCCGCATCGAGCAAATCAACGAGTACCCCGGCGACGGTATGTTTGCTTGGATCACTGCACTGCACATGATGTGATCACTAACAGACTGCAGGCGACGAACTCATCAACGCTCCTTGGGGCGAAGGCGCAATCGGCACGGCAAAATGGACCGGCGTCTCCCTCAAGAAAATCATCAAGCATTGCGGCGGTCTCAAAGACGGCGGCAAAGGCATCCATCTCGAGTTCTACGGCGCAGACACCTACTTCAAAAAAGGCAACGTCATGAACTACGTCGTGTCCGTCCCCTGGCGCAAAGTCAAGCTGAACGAAGTTCTCATCGCCTGGGAGATGAACGGCGAGCCTTTGCCACGGATCCACGGCTTCCCGCTGCGGACGGTCGTGTTTGGGTATATCGGCGCGAGGAGCTGGAAGTGGCTTTATCGGATTAAGGCTATCAAGGGGCCATCCCAAGCACCGGTGCAGAAAAAGGAGTATCTTTACTATACGCCGCAGGTCGGGAAGCAGAATGCGATGTATAGTAATGGCTTCTCGATCATGGACATGCCTGTGTCGTCGGCTATCATGACGCCTGTCACGAAGGATCAGATCGTGCATAATGGGACGATCTCGCTGACAGGCTGGGCGTACTCCGGTGGTGGACATTGGCCGGAAAGAGTGGAGGTCAGTGGGGATGGAGGAAGTGTGTGGTATCAGGTGCCCTGGGAGAATCTCAGTCAAAAGTACTATCATGCTTGGCGCACATGGAAATTTAATGTGAGACATGAATGGCTTTGAGTTGTGAGAACGGCTTGCTGATGTGTGTACAGTGCCCGGTCGATGCGGAAGGCTGGCTCGAATTCTGCGTGCGTACATGGGATAATGCGCTCAACACGCAGCCCACTTATGTTCGCTCGGCGTGGTAAGTCTCGTTCCCGATGCGTCCCTGCTTTGCATCCCGCCATCTAACGTGTATACTCAGGAACTTCGACCTCCATGTGACCTCCTCCTGCCATCGCATCAAGATCTACAGCATCAATCGCTCCAAGCCCGCAACTGCTGCTCGGCTGAAGCAGCTTGAAGATAGAGGTCTTGACATCCTCCCGATCACGCGGCCGCTCGAGTTCGATCTTGAGAGTGATGAGCACTATGACGAGACCATGGGTGCTATGGGAGGGCGGGATCCGGAGGAGTAGCGTGAACAGCATCAGATGAACGATCGAAAGAGCCCAAGGCCTCATTCCCATTCCTGGAATTATTGTCGTCCTAGCTTATGTGTCCCCGCTTCTCTCGAGTGCTGTAGGTATGAAGACTTCGCCCCATTCACTGCAACGCTCGAGGATCAAGAGTACTGCTTGGCAGATCTGAGTGAGGAGCACACTGAGCGGACATCATGTGTCTTCCCGGCGTGGCACACTATCCACTTTTATCACAAATACCTCCTGTCATCACGACGGCTTCGCTTCGTCCTACCCATCCAGCCGTCCAGACTCTAGGCTCATCGCCACAGCATCAGCCATGCCCCTCGGTCCATCTAACAGGCCCCCAAGCGTTGTATCACACGACACATCCAAGTCGTATATCCGCGGCTTATTGCTGTACGACGGCCACAGGCCCCGAACCAGCACACGCGCTGTAAACTCCGCACTAGTAGAGCACCTGGTCCCGCGCCAGGATCCCACTACAGAGCTGTTCTGGTCCACGACATCGCCAGGAACCAGACCGAGAGTCAGACATGGCGTAAGGCGCGCGCCTTGTCGAGCTTGGCCGATCGGCTGAAGCTGCCATGAGAGACCTGGGTCAGGTGAGCAGGGCACGCTTGGGCATAGACTGCTGAGAAAGCCCAAGAGCGAGTTGTAGGGGCCTTTGAGGGTATCGCTGCCGCAGACTTCGTCACCGTGTGCCGATGGGGGAGCGAGCCACATCATCCTCTGTAATTTGATTGAGCATTCGATTGTGTCGCGGAAGGTCTTGTTGACGCGGAGGAGCACGGATACCTTGCACCAGCTGTGGAGCTGAAGCAGGAAATTCTCGAGGAGCTCTGGTACATCGAACAAAGCTTGTGCCATCTCGTCGGCCGTGTTGGTATAAACTTGTAGATATGAGCTTTCATATATGAGCGCCCCCGTGGTAATCAACGACATGAGGC
>JAVRRP010000119.1:0-29259 GCA_036872775.1 Oleoguttula sp. CCFEE 5521
CCTGTACGCAATGCAGGGAGGGATATGCTTACATCAGTAGTGCTGCAACAACAATGTTCATCGCTTGACAGTAGCCTACGTCCGTGTTGGACCAGCTGTAGGCTGTAAGCACCCGTCGTAGTCGACCGATTCCCTCTTCACTTTGGAAGCCGGCGTACTCGGGTAGCGAGCGGTTGAGGTCCTTCTCAATCTCCTCGATAGCCAGCGATTGCTCGTTCTCGTGAGCCTTCAGCATCTCCTGATACATTTTGGGCTTCTGCAGTCGTAGATAGAAAGCACCTGATGTTAATTCCCAGATCTCACCACGAAGCAGGTTCGGCAGGCCGACTCGGACTAGCCGATGAAAGTCAGGTTGCCTTACGATAGTCGTGTTTCGACCATTGTCTTTCATGTACTCGTGCCAAAGTCTCATCTTACTCCGATCCCGAAGCTTCCTCGAGTTGCCAGGATATCGGAAGATGTTGCCCAGCCCCGTATCTGGCGGCGCTCTGGGCGTCCCATCAGGCTTCGTGGCTGTTGGCGCCTGATCAAACTCATTGAACAGGAAGTACTCGGAGTACGAGTCTTGCACGACAGTTCTCAGGTTCTCAACCTCTTTGATCCCTTGCCGCAGGCCCTTCTTCAGCCCATCACAGAAACGATCACACTGCTGTCGGCTTCCCTCTAGCTGTATTGTAAGCTTCGGCGGTGCTGGACACCCAGCTTTCTCCTCCGTGCCGGCTTCATGTCCGTTCCATGACTGTATTGCTAGCGCGAACATGAAGCTCTGGGTGTGTAGTCTCTCCACCCTTCGCACAGCGCAGAGTGGAAGTGTAAAGCCATTGCCGGAGGGCCCAGTGCCATGTGTCCGTCCAGTGAAGGCAGAGCTCGAGCTCGTGCTCGCTGTGCTGATGAACGAGGTGTTCACAGTAGAGAAGCACAGAAACTGCTCGCTCAGGTGTAGCTGACCGACATAGTGCGTACCCCTCTCGCGGTCCCAATTGGTCTTGTCCCAACTTCCCGTGTGCGCTGGATTCTTCCCTAGGCTCGCCTTCACTGGTAGCGTAAGCTCAGCGGTGATCTCGTGGAGTGGATTCTGCGAGTCTGGAAGTCGAAACTGGTGTCTAAAGAGGTACGCTTTCGACGGCCGATCGCTTGAGATCCCTCCGAGAGCCTCAGGAAGCACAGCTGGATCAATAAGTGATTGTGCCTTCTGGACCAGGTTTTGGAGAAACATGGCTGCAATGGCACCTCCTCGTCGGCCCAGTACGACCGGCGCACACTACACAAATGCGATTACCGGACCGCAGCCATGTGTGTCGGCCCAGTGAGAGCCTCTGGACAGTCTCACTCCTCAAGACTGGACAACGATTTCGGCATGTACGTCCAACATTCACAGGATAAGCTGTTTCGTGTTCTTGACCTCACTAATGTAAGCTGGACGAAGCCTTGGCGCAGGATGCAGGTATGCGTTAATCAGCGTAACGATAATGGTCAATGATCCCAGATTAGAACTTGGTTTGAACTTCACTCATTGCACTCGATACGGCGGGATGGCCTAATTGGACTGCGATTGTTCTCACTCTGGCTGCAAAACAGGATGGCTGCAAGCTCTTCGATACGGAAGCAGACGTAACGCTCAAGCCATGCATTATGCTCGCTCGTAGTAAGATGCAATACAAAACGGGTATCATCCAGTCGCCTCTCCCGGGTATCCTCATGAATCCGCTCACTCATAGTCCGAGCCATTAGCACATCCCTCACGCAACCCCAGTCTCCTGCGTCCTCACCCCGTCCCACCCACGATCTTTTATGCCTCTCGCTGGCCGCATACCCTCCCTCGCCCCGGCCGCTGCAGGCATACTACTCCCCTAGACGGTAGCGCGGCCAGTATGCATCGTTCTCCCTCCACGCGACCGGAACCAGATCGCGGTCGCATAGCAAGCCGTCACCAGCCAGAGCAGCATATTGATCAGGTCAATCCAGACAGCGTGCTTCATGCGAATGATGCCACCCTGCTTCGGCGTAGGGTGCGCGGGGATGTAAATCTTGCCGAAGATACCGAAGAGGGCTGTCCAGAGGATGCTGCGAAGATCGGACTATTAGTATTGCTTTCGCACGCCCTTGCGCGGATTTGAAGACTCACAACAACACCCAATCCCACCCAAAGGCCCAGTAGCTCTTGAAGAACGGAATCCCGTATACCAACACAGTCACTGCTGACAGCCCAGCCAAGACCTCGGCAAACACCCATTTCCCATCTGTGTACGCGCCCGCCTGCTTCGCGGCATGGAGATCGACGCCATAGAGCCCTGCGACCGTGATGGCGAAGATGAACTGGAAGAAGCGGAGGATCAGGCGAATCAGTGCGCCGAAGACGCCTCCAGAGGAGGATTTGTTGCCGATGAAGTCGAGTGCGCCCATCGTGGTTGTCGATGTGAGTGTGCGAGGTGCAAATTATCGAATTGATTGAGGGTTTGACTCTAGGTATGGACTGTTGACGACGTGTGAGTAACGACTGTCGCTCGTATTCTAGTCTTGTTTGCTCGTGCTCCTGATGAGGGAAGGACAGTGTAGCCAATGTGAACCAGCACAGTTGACGAAGAAGAGAAGGGGAGGGACAGCGTGACGGGTTGCAAGGAATGTGCAAGTCGACGTACCCTGATATACACTGCTTGCGGGTCGCTTTTTCCAATTATACACGCTTGAACGCGAAAATCACTTCTGCAACGCGAAACCAGATTAATCTTCACGCAGCTCAGATTTTGGGTTTTGAACGTCTTCTAGATCATGGATCTCGCGAATGTGATTGGTGACGTGGAGGGCGTCTCGCGTAGCATGGATGTCGCGCATCACTTGGGCGCGCTAGACACGTTCTCTGACGTCTGTTTCATGCTGGGGTGTTCGGGAGACGTCAACGTCGACCCGAGCGAGTTCGACAATTTCCTTACCGACGCAGGCGCAAGGCTGAGTGTTAGAAGTCCAATCCCATGCGACTGTGCGACGCGAAGGGATACGGTTGTGCCGTACGTGAGGCATCTGGACTTTGAGGTGTCAAGGTGAGGTGGGCATGAGTTCGGCACATGTATGCTTCGCAGAGGAATGGATGCGCAAACGAATCACTTGAGATACTCGCCGTGAAGCGCAAGGCTATCGAGAGAGCTGCCATGGCGTGGCGAAGTGTACACTGAACAATGCGATACGTAGCCAGATACACATGTAGAGGAGCCCCGATCTCAACGACAAACTACAACTGGTGAACCCACTCGGCTTACACCATGACCTTGATGTCTCGAGCTCAATTCACTCCAAAGCGCAGAACTTGATAGATGTCTAGCCAAAGGGATGCATAATGCAGCTGATCAACGGTTTGTAAGTACGGCAGATTCGTACTCTAAGCAGCAGTAGTGCAGTAAGCTCGGCCTGCAGAACTCTGCCCTACCCCCGACGATGACAACAAGCCATTCGGCGCGCAGGAGAAGTACGCATAGCGAAAGACGCCGCTATTCCCTCCAAGATACCTGTTCGCCAATGCAATCGCCGTAGCCTTGTGCCCATCAGTGCCGTCCGTGAATCCGTGTTCATTTACCCAGACCGGCCGTGGACTGAATTGACTGACAACCTGGTTCACGAACGTCTGCAGACCAGCAATGTCAGACACACTCCCGTTCCAATGCACAGCGACATAGTCGACGGTGCGAATTCCGGCGCATGCGTTGAAAAACTGCGTAGGCCAGGCTAACCCCGAGCTTGTCGATTGGACAGCTGGCGACACTTTCTTGTAGCTGGTGCGCGGATTCATGTACTGAATCCACAGAGTCGCTGCTTGCGAAGGGCCGATAGAGTTCTGCTGGCCGTCTGGCTCGTTGAAACCAAGAACGTATCTGCTACCTGCCGATACCACTAGCGTCAACTGTGTTCTAAGAGACCGCTCATTACGTAGCAGACTCACCACTGGGCGCCGCTGCCGTCGTGTCGGCCGCCTAGGTGGATAGATGTGCGGGATTCGCATCGAAGAGCATTGGCACGAACGCCAGACCGATGGTGCTTCCTCCTGACTTTGAGCTGTAGTCGTATGCCCATTTGATGTTGGTGCAACCAGAGCTACAAATAGAGATGGCCGGATTTTGCCCGGGAGGGTAGATGATGCCCTTCTTCTGGGCGCCACTCAAGCCAGAAAGAAATGAGATGGTGAGAGCGAATGAGTACAGCACGGCGTCGATGATACTGTGAGGAGAATTGACTGCTGGAGTGGGTACGCACGACTGTACCTTTGTCTTACTTGGAAGTATGTGCATCAGTTCATGTCCACACATCAAGGCGTTTGCGCAACCTACAAGTCTTGCAGCATATGAATGAAGGCTGACATGCATATACGCCATGCAAGGCTCGAAGATTTCGCATAGGCGATCAATGCTGTGAGCCAATTGCTAGTCGCCGTTCTTTACTCCATTGCATACTACTTACCTCAGCAAGGCTAGGACCCAGTGGCAACAGGCCTCCTAACGTCTAGTTGCGAAGCAATATGCGGAGCTTGTAAGCACTTGCATGCCTCTGATGTCCGTTACCGAACCCGAGCATGATTTTGCTGAAGGACTTAGTCGATCATGCTAATCGATCAGCCTCATCTTCGGGTTCGGTTCACCCATGAAGTTCATGTTGCGGATATGACGCCGAGTGCATACCATTGTAGGAGAGACCGGTAACACCGCAGCATCCACGCTGCGTCCAGGGAAGACATTCACATATATCAGTGGCCTGATGGCTCACGCCTCGATCGTGATAGGCTATGTCTTTACGTACTTCAGCCGGGCGGTTGAAGGCGCATTGCGGGTAGGTAGGAAGCTGGAACACCGGGTAGGACTGCTGGGTATAGCGGGAAGTAGATGTCGTAGTGGGCGAAGGAAAGTTGAGTAGGGAGGCATGGTGTACGTGTACTGGCTGTATGGAGGCGTGGTCAATGATGCTTGCAATCGATGTCATCACCCAGCTGCCGTGCTGATTTCGACGGCCGCGAAGCGCAAAGCGAAAGGGAGATACACTGGGCGGGACTAATTTGTAGGTGGCGGAGATTGGCAGAGACGCGAGCTGGGGGAGATCAAGGGGCTTGTTGTAGAGAGTACAGAATAGAGCTAGAGTGAGGAGGACCGGGAATGCGCGTACTCACATTTTCACCTTCGGCTCGTCAAATACAAGACATCTGAACGTCACATGCGAGCGCAGCGCAGACTCTGGAGACTCTGATCGACCTCCTTGTTGGTGGAAGTGCATGTCGAACGTCACCTCGAAGAGTGCACCTGCAGGTGCGATGCAGACCCTTGGCATCGCGCAGTGATTGGCTAGGACTTTGCTGGCTTCTCCATAGTGCACAGTGTTTTCTATGCGTGCACATTGCGTCGACGGAAACCTGGCCCGCTTCTTGTAGTAGGAGTAAAAAAATGAAGCGTGAGGCTACGGAGCAAGCTGCCGGCAGCCTCGCGAAAAGGCAGGCCACCGACAGCACCATCGAAAAACGATTCAGCCACGACCTCTTTTCCAAGTCCACAGTCGACCAATATACCACGGACTACGCTGGTTCAACGCCTTACAAGCATGCTGTCGTGCGAAGTTTTGTAAACGACAATCTGCTTCGCTCAGTACGTAAGGAGATCATCGACAACATCCACTTCACGCCCAAGGAGACCGACATCTACAAGATCCACCAGTCTGGGGATCTGGCCAACTTATCTGGTCTACCCGAGAATGCACTGAAGAAGTTGCCAAATCTATTGAAGCTACGAGATGCACTCTACAGTCCAGACTTCCGGGAATGGATCGCCACGGTCTCCGGCTCGGGACCTTTGTCAGGCAAGAAGACCGATATGGCAGTCAATGTCTATGTCCCGGGTTGCCATCTGCTGTGCCACGATGATGTGATCGGTAGCCGAAGAGTGAGCTACATTTTGTACTTGACCGATCCTGACAAGCCATGGAAGCCATCATGGGGTGGCGCGTTGAGACTCTACCCTACGGATGTTAAGCATGACAGCGATGGGAAGGAATATAAGGTGCCTCGACCGGAGTTCGACAAGGTTATCCCGCCTCAGTGGAATCAACTATCGTTTTTCGCGGTGCAGCCAGGTGAGAGCTTCCACGATGTTGAAGAGGTGTACCATCTTGCCAGTGGCGACGATAAGGAAGACGGAGATCGAGTGCGCATGGCCATCAGTGGCTGGTTTCACATCCCGCAGGAGGGCGAGGATGGCTTCGAGCCAGATCTCGAAGCAAAGCTTGCTGAGATGAGCTCTTTACAGCAGCTACAGGGTCAGGCAGAGCAGTTCGATGAGCCTCAGCTAGAGTGGCAGGAAGCGAAGGGTCCCGAAAATTCTGCGACCAACAGCGATGATGATGGTGATGTGGAACTCACCGAGGACGACCTGCATTTCCTGCTGGACTACATCACACCAACCTATCTCACACCGGACACAGTCGAAGAGCTGAACGAGCTTTTCGAAGAAGAGTCGACATTGCAGCTCGCGAACTTCCTCAGCAAGCGCATAGCGCCCCGTCTGAAGAAGCAAATCGAGTCCGACGCTATTGAGCGAGACTTCTATACTTCTCGACCACCATACAAGCACCGCTATGTGTATCTTCGCGGATCATCTGAGCAGCGAACGCCACCTGCAGCAAGTAAAGAAGACCCATTCGGAGACATTTTTCTGAACTTCTTACCGAGTCGGGCATTTCAGAAGTGGCTTTCGCTCGCCACAGGACTGACGCTGAAGAGATCGGCTCTACTTGCACGCAGATTCAGGAAGAGTCTCGACTACCAGCTTGCGCAAGGCTACTCTGGCAATGAGCCACAGCTCGAGTATACGCTATGTGTGACGCCAAGCTCGGGCTGGAGTGGTGATGATGCTGATGACGCGGAGCAAGACGTTGAGTATGGCAATGAAAATGGAAATTGCAGCGGTGGCAATGGCAAGCATCTGTCGGAAGATGAAGATAACGTAGGCGGCTACGAGCTTTACATGGCTGGCGACGACGATGACGATGCCTCTGACGGTGGCAGCGATCACGGGGTCACGATCCCGTCGGGCACTGGTGCTGGCAACCGTCGGTCATCGAAGAAGGCGGATCCAGCTGTGTATCAGGCTGCGCAAGAGGATGAGGATGATGGGATTTTGTTCTCCAACCCTGCAACCTGGAACACACTGAGCATAGCGCTGCGCGACAAAGGTGTGCTAAAGTTCGTGAAGTACGTGAGTAAGAAAGCGCAGGGCGATCGGTGGGACTTCACAGGTTGTGTCGAGGTCGTTGATGGACAAGAGGATGATGATGAAGCTGACGACGAGGAAGAGGAGGAGGAGTTCAACGGATTTGAGGACTGAGTCGTGATACTTTACATGGAGCAGTCACCGGATGCGGTATCTCGACGTTTCGGCAACCAAGAAGCATGCACGGGTGACGGCAGGAGCAATATGCTCCTTCGGGACGGGCCTTTATGATTCGGGCGTCTGACTGACAGGGGTATCATCTCTGAGAGTGCGAGTTCACGGCCGCTGCTAAACACTCTTCTATTTGTGCTCTTACTGCCAAGCCCAAGGTATCACTGTGCGATGTGCCGCACCTCTACGTTTTGCTTGTAGACGCGGTACTGACACGCCACGGACCACGCTTATCCTGTCAGCACTACGCACAGGTAGCGATCGGGATACCGCTGCGGCCAACATGTTGACAAGGATTGACAGGGCTCGGATGGAGACCGCGAAATTGACTTCCACAATCGAACACGAACGCCGGGTTTCTAGACTGCTTACTACAGCACTTGAGAATAGCACACTGCACTACCATAGCCTCAGCTGTGCAGATCTTGCGCAGAGATAGCATATCGGCATATGTCAATGCGGACATCTTGCTACAATGGCGTTCACCTATGCTGGGATTGCGGTACTCAGCACCAGTCGAGAGCAGCATCGCTTCATGGCCATAAGAAAATCTACACTCTGGATTTGCGATCTTGCAGCTATCGTTTCCGGTACGTTCTGCTCTTTATCCCATCATTGTCGTTATCTTCCCGCTTCGTCGTCGTTCGACGGGTGTCGTCGCGATGCACTCCATCGTGATTTCCTCGGTCATTACCTCAATCGTAGCAGCGATTTCGATTCGCGATACACCGACGAGCAAAACCACGATCTCCTCAACATGGAGCAACAGTACGAGTACGAGTAGCCAGCCCGTCACGAGTGTTGAGTCGACAGAGGCACCCACTCAACCTTCTAGCACTGAAGAAACGAGCGCCACGACATCCAGTGGCGTCGCCGCAAATCATACCGCCAGCACCGGTCTGATGAGCAATTTGACCACTACGATCTCTACAGTACCTGCATCGTCCAATGGAAATGCTGGGGATTATGTTGCTCAAGGACTGGGTATATCTCTTGCTGTCGATACTGCAATCCGTTTTACACAGCTGTCTCTAGCCGCCATCAACATCACGTCGTTACGGCCATCAGCGTCTGTCGCCGACTCGATAACTGAAACCTCCGATGCCACATCTCTGGCGCTGCCAGTCCCAGTCTCATAGCAGCTACCTCCAATCGCCACGGGTGGATTGGCGCTCCTCTCGAACTACGGCAACAGCACAAGAGGCGCTACGATAGCTGCTAGCACCCTTGCCAGCAACGTTACTGCCTCAATAGCGCTGGTCGCTGGCAACACCATATCCGCGGTCTATGCGAACGAAATTGCTCCGGTAGATGTGTGCTGGAATCAATGGCTAAGCTATTGGGACGTGGTCGGTACCAACACGGTCGATACCGCGGCCGGTACCACAACGTACACATGGACATACAACGAGGTGACGCAACGATCGACGACGGAACTCGTCACATCGACCGTGATAAATGGTATGACTACAGCGCGCCTTTGCGTGGCATTGCGATGGCATTGACAAAAGATGCAGGTTTTTTCACACAGACTATCATCACCACACTTGTCACTACCATTGTCACTGTGAGCATTCCGACATCCAGGAGCACGGTGACTGAGACGCTTACGGCGAGTACGGCACTGACTACACCACCTCCATGCATTCTGCCATCGAGCGTCGGGCAATGCCAAGCTAGCTGGGAGGCATGGGCGCTTGACCAGTACAGTGTGACTTCTCCCCCTGTCTCGTCGCCCGAAGGCTGTGACCTCTACGCATCTCCGATACCCGATAGCTGTGTTGGTCCTGTGTCAACCTACAACTCTCAGTGGCAGTCCTGGTTCACGGAGTCTGCCTTGGTGCCTCCTTGTACTCGGGCGAGCATCTCGGGTAGCATGTGTGATGGTTTGCAATCTCGGTATTTGCATCAGCAGAACCGAGAAGAACAGCAGAGCACCGTCGCTGGAGGTGACCTTGTCTGGACGGCTATCAATGGTACAACATCTGAATACTACAGCTGGCCATCGACAAGCTTCCTTGCGCCAGGATGCACAGTCGGATGCGTCACTCAATCATGCCAGATCCAAGCTGGTGGGTACTATCCCTGTTCTAAGCAATGCAAATGTGTCCATGGCTGACTGTCCATTCAGGCATGGTGCAGCTTCTATATTGGCCACCGCTGACCGCAACGCATGTGTCGGGTGGCAATCACACCTTTGCACCTGCCAATGCGACTGGTCCAGTGACAGCAGTGGCATTCGGACGTACGTTCACATCGCCGACAGTCTACATTTCCTTCGACCCGCTCTACGCTCGGGATAGCTGCGCTCCGTTTGGCCCAACGTACACGAACGAATTCATTGCGCTCCCGAACTCAGCAGATCTGTCCTCTCTCTGGGGAAGTACATCCGGTGGCGGTATACCATCTACCGCGTTCTTCAATTATACAGACATATATGTTACAACTCTCCCGGAGTCTATCTACAGGAGTCAGCCTCGCTGCGCCTCTGCAAGCGCTGTAGCAAACGATCCGAGAGAGGGCATTAGCTATGATCCTCTCGCATACCTGACATGGACCTGCGATCGTGTTGCCCCATACGAACCAATTCCTGCTCTTCCTTCCCAGGTTCTGGCTCTCGACCCGGCTGGGGCGTCTTGTGTTGGCGGCATCAATGGCGCGTACGATCCGCCGCTTCCGCTTACGCCGGTGTCTACAGTGGTGGGCGTAACTACGCCTGGTGGTGGTGGACTGGACACTACAACACCAGCTTCGCCTGCTTCGACGCCGAGCTCACCTGCTCCACCCGTCACTGTTGGTGCTGGTACTACTACACCGGCTCCGGACAATTTGCCTGCTTCTTCGACAAAGTCAAGTGCAGCACAAAGCACTGCGCAAATTACGATCGTGAAGCCACCTTCGAGCCAGCCAGTGGCAAACAACGATCCAGGTACTGGTGATCCGGGCGACGGTGACCCAGGCAACCATAACGGCAATCCCGGAAGCAGCAGCAGCACCAGTGACAGCAGGCCCATCAATGGCAACACCGGCAACGACCAGCCCGGCAGTAGCCCACAAGCTGCCCAGCCCGGAACCAGTGGCTCACCGCAAGCCACTCAGGTTTCAGCACCCGCAAATTCGCCAGCGACCACGAATGCTCTGTCGGTCCTTGACTCCGCATTATCGTCTGCACAGCACGCAGCGAGCTCGTCTCCGCCCGGCGGAAACGCTGAGACGGGTGGGAATACTGGTGTTAGTGGTGGGACTGGAGGCAGTAGTGGCAACGGACAAGGAGGCGTTAGTAGTTCCGTCCCAGATTCTGCACCGCCAGTCGTAGTCGCCGTACCCAACGGCGGGTCGGCTACTGTTTCTCAGGTCGGTGGTGGGGGCGGGGCGATTGCAAATGGTGGCAGCGCTACGGTGATCGCCGCTGGAAGTGCAGCCACGATCCGCGGCCAGACATTTGGTGTTCCTTCTAGCGGTGGCGCAGTCGTGATTGGGTCGTCGACTCAAGTGCTTCCAGCTGCTGCAGCCCAGACGCCTACCACGATCATTGCAGGTGGACAAACGCTCACGACTTCGAATGCTGGTAGTGGTGTTGTCGTCGTGCAGGGCGGGTCTACTGTCACCGTCGCCCCTGGTCAAGCAGCGACACTCGGCTCGCAGACCATCTCGCTGGCCACTGACAATGGTGATCTCGTTATTGGCAGCTCCACATTCGCCGGGGTGGGAACCACCAGTCCTGCAAGTGTAGGTAGCGCTCCGGAGTCTGCTGTCATCACTGCGAATGGGCAGGCCATTACTGCCGTCGCGCAGGGAGGCTCTGTGGCCCTCAACAAAGACGGCACTGCAGTTACCTTATCTGCAGGCGCTGCGGCTACTATCGCTGGTCAAGTCATCAGTGCAACACAAAATGGCGGCGCTGTTGTCGTTGGCGGCAGTACAGTACAGCTCAGTACCAGTCAAGCAGTGGCAAGTCTAGGCATCTTCACAGCAGGTGGACAGACAGTCACAGCAGTCGCGCAAGGCGGGTCTGTTGTCCTCGAGAGCGATGGGCAAGCCACGATTATCCCCGCGAATGGCGTCGCGACTATCGGCGGCCAAGTTGTGAGCGTTCAAGGCGCAGGCAGTGCTGTGGTCATTGGCGGCAGCACTCTCAGCCTCAGCGCCGCGCCGACGAAAGTCTTCACAGCTGGTGGACAAGCCATTACTGCTGTCATTCATGGTACAGCTGTAATCCTGCAGGCAAGTGGTCAAAGCATTACCCTCGCTGCTGGCGGTATCGGGATCATCGCAGGCCAGGCCGCTATACTCGACGCCTCGGGTGATGTCGTTGTGGATGGCACGACGGTACACGTTAATCCTGCGACAGTGAGTGCAGGTACCATGGTCTTCACTGAAGATGGACATACTATTACTGCAATTCGTCAGGGCAATTCTGTAGTCCTGCAAGAAGGCGGGAAAGCTACGACAGTGCCGGCTGATGCCACCGTTGCGTTCGCGGGCGAGGTCATTACGGACCCGGGCGCGCGTACCACCGCTGCCCCTGCTGCTCTGACTGCAATCCTGGACAATGGCCAGATACTCACAGCACTCGATGCTGGCAGCTCGATCGTGTTGGTCGAAGATGGCACTACAGTAACGCTAGCCAAGGGCCAACAGACTGTCTTCCGCGGCGAGACGATCTCCGCGCTCTCGACTGGCGCGGCTGTTGTTATCAACGGCTCGCAAGTAATCTCGCTCACCTCGCCGCCTACCGGCGCAACCTTCGCCACGCTGGTACACGAAGGTCAAACACTCACTGCTCTCGACGCTGGAGCCTCGGTCGTTCTTGTGGAGAACGGCAGCACAGTCACGCTGGCGAAGGGACAGCAGACGGTATTCGATGGCGAGACGATTCGTGCGTTGGCTACTGGAGGCGCGATCGTAGTCGATGGAACGAATACACTCTCGTTGACGAGCGCCTCTGCTACTGCCACGGGCACTGAGAGCGGAGCGGGAGCGAGACCAGAGGGCGCAGCGGCAGATCCGAGAGGGAGCGATGCTTGGAGGACTAGCGCTGGATGGTATACTCTGGTAGCATGCATGGTGATTGGAGTGATTGTATTCTAGTCGGTGTCTGTCGCATACGATGTATATTCTTGACTTGTTCGATGATTGGTTCAGCGCGTCGAGTGGGGTCGCGACCTACGCGTGCAACATCACCTACCACACATAACCAACTATATACTTACAAGCATTTCCTTGCAGCGCAGTCTAGTATGTTACCGTCGCGCGTATCATAGCAAACAAGTCTCGCTATTGCTACCACCGAAAGCCGTGTGGTGACTCTTTCCTTCCGGACCTGACGTGCCTTCCTCAGCATGGCAGATGAGGATTATGGCGACTCTGGATACTTTTACGGCGACGATGATTACCTTTACGTCGAGGATGAGTATGCTATAGCCGTACGTCCTCGTTTCCTATATCTTGGTCAAAAGGCGCCACGTCTCGGGCACTTGCAGGTCGAGGTTACACACGCCTAGATCTGCTCTCAAAGACCATGAACGAGCCTACATGAGAGGAGTGAGCGCGTGTTGATTTGTTCGCTGACTTGACACTATCAGGACGAACTTGCCGAGAATCAGATACCCAGTCCAGGCTACGCAGGCACGAACAACGAGATAGACGACGGCGAGGATTACGACATATACGAGTACTTTGGCGAGCTCGAGTACGGCGACGACACGTACTGGGATGTCGAAGTACGACCGCTCGCGAAGGACGTGACAGGCAAGAGCGACGCGGCGAAGAGCGGGACAGCGAAACGGAAACGCGGCGGACCTAGAGCAAACGAGGGAAAGTGCCTAAAGAGGCGGAAGACTGCGCCCGATGGGACCAAGGAGCTGGAGAATGTGGTTTACAAACGCTTTGAGGATCGACTGCCGCCCACGCCTCCGGTTTCAGAGAGAAGAGCGAGCTTCGCGCTTTTGCCAGACTGGAAGGATCGCTTCCGGGATGTGGGGGATTCGAAGATAGAGGAAAAAGCTATGCCGGTTGAGATGAGGGCGGCGGCCGAGGGACACGCTGAAGTGCATCCTGCGGCCGACGAGGTAGGTGACGAGGGAGAATGGGAGGACGAGCAAGAGGGCGAAGAGGATGGAGATGATCAGCTCGATGGGCTAGACACTGCGGCACTGAAAGTCATCATGAAGCAGAAGCTGCTCGAGGAGACTGGACTGGAGCTTGACGACGCGATGGTGGAGAAGATGATCGAGCAAATGCTTTCGGGATCTGCCGACGATGCTGCGGGCAGTGTGGCTGATATGATGCTTGGACGGGTTGGGCAGGAGGACTCACAGGCTTCGAAGTGGCTTGCGGGGAAGGGCGTACGACTGGAGGATGACGAGGATGTGGAGGAAGAGGCTTCGAGCTCGCAGCCGGACAGCGCGGTGGTGATGGCAGCAGGATCGCCTCTCAAGAACGTGATGACGGCTACGGGCGAAGAGTCCGCAGTCGAGACGGGTGTGGGTCCATCGCGGAAGCGGAAGACGTCACTGAACGAGGGCAGCGAGCATGTACCCGACTCATTTGGCGGTAAGCGACGGCAAGCTGCTACTAGACTTCCATCGGCTACGGGAACGAGCAGCATTGCCAAACGGTAACCGAACGCCGAAGGAAGTGCCAACGTTTTGCCTGATCGTTTGACAGCTGTATCGTTGCAGAAGAAATCAAACCACTCTCCACTGCGGTTTAGCAAGGAAGTGCGTTCCCAAAGTCGACGCGAGCTTCTCGGTTATCAATTACACGCCGTTCACTACAAGTCTTCGGTCAATGACTTACGCATCGCAGTGAGCCGGACGAGGCAGGTACGCGTTGTTGCCTGCATTGCTCCTGCCCAAACGGTGTTTGCCCCCTCACTTTCTGTCTGAATCTCACCTTGCACCGCTGCGCAGCTGTTATCTTCCTACACCCATCGGCTCATCAGGGCGCTGTCACTCTCATACGCGACATAGCTCACCTTAAGACAGTCGGCACTATGGCGAAGGAAGCAAAGAAGCCGAGCCCTGATCGCAACCTCAAGGCTGGTCTCATGCAGATGGCAGTGAAAGAGACTGGTAAATTACAGCGCCTGTATCGTCTGGCAAGTGGTGTACCGACTACAGACAGCTCTCGGAAACAAGTTCTTCGAGATCCAATACGCCGGTGCAAAGGGATTGGGTGCGTTCGCACTTCAAAACATCTCGGCCAGCACTTGCATCCTTCGCGAGGATCCGATGTTACTCATCCGCAAAACCGAAGATCTCATAAACGAACGCGACGTGTTAGCAGCATACAAGAAGCTCAGTCCAAAGAAGAGGAAGCAGTTCGATACTCTGCGGGACGACTGTCAGCGTGTTCTGGACGCTGACGATTCGGATCAGAGTGCTGGCCATTCTGCCACTGAGAGCGATCTCCGCCCGCTTGCTGAGCGTGTATATGACCAATACGACTCCAGCAGACACAGCGTCTCTGACTCGCGCACTGGAATCAACGGTGCAGGCGTGTACCATCTGTGCAGCATGTTCAATCACTCTCGTTGACCCAACGCGGTCACGCATTACGATGACAGCGGCACACGGTACTTCTATGTCGTCGAGAACATTGTCGCAGGCCAAGCGATCACATTCTCCTACAACAGTCGCACTTTTTACATGTCTGCGAAGCACCGCAGCGAAGATCTGGACATGGATTGCCTCTGCGACCTCTGTGCCTCGCCTCCAGCTCTCCGCGATGTGAGCGACACCCGCCGCTTCATGCTGCGTGCCTTATATGAGTTCATCCACCGCGAAGACCCGGCTGGCGAGATGCCCAGCCTTCTGAAACGCATGTGGATGCACCAGAGTGCGATTGACGACCTGGCTCGCCTGCGTCCAGAGGAGTCTCCGAAGTGGACCACCGTCCACTTCTTCGTAATTGCCAAGCTCCTGGAAGTCGAAGGCATCATCACAGACACTACTATTACCAGCTACGCGCGAGCCGCCGTCAACATTGTCCACATTGCCGATAACGCAGGGCTAAAAGTCTTGCCGCCTCGCGAGTTCGAGAATGTCAAGATGTGGACGCAAAAGTCCGAGAAGATGGCACGCAAGACTGGCTACACGGACTACGAGGGGGAGGAACGCATGCGTCGCTTCTGGTACGCAATGGGGGAGGTGCTGCTAGCTGTCGGACCGGAAGGCGAGATTCCAGAACTGGAGAAGGTGGCTAGTCATGCTGGAGGTATGAGAGGGCTGAAGCGACGAATGGGCATCAAGGGCACGTTGCGGCCAATTGACCATTTGAAGAAGGCGGGAAACGGAGGTCTGATTGAAGGGTGATGTGTGTCGGTCCAGGAGAACGTGTCGTCGCTAAGTGAGAGAGAGTACTGTTATCTCGCTGATCTAGCTGTAAGCGTTGAATACTAAAGTATTTAGCCACTGCTCGAATGATCTGGAAAGTGTGCTTCCTCAACTCGGATCATGTGCTTCTCACGCTCGCATAGACAAGCACGGAGATGATTCATGACCATGCTACCGCTGATAGACCCTCGTTACTACTCTGCAATCAAGGACGCTAGGTCGCCAACAGCTGCAATGGATCGCGGGAAAGGCAGATCCCAAACAAGTATCAACCCGTGAGCGAAGTACATCGTTGCCTTTCCGTGCAAGCCACCACGCTAGCATCTCCTCGACTCCTTCACAGACCTGTTTGAGATCAAGAGCGCCGCTGCCAAAGCCCTGACCGTCTTCGCACGACAAGCCATCCTTACAGGCGCCTGCGTTCTCATTGGAAGTCTGATCATCGTGACCGACCAGCCATACTGTGGACGCACACCTCAAGACACGATGTTAGCGCATCCTCGACTGAGCATCTACGACAAGGAGATGTTCGACGGTCTTCGCGATGCGCCAGTAAGCAGCCCAGCAGTGCGACGCTTCATGGAGGATCACAAGCACGAGCTACCGTCCATCGTACTTCTTATGCGCATCTTCTCGCAATCCAGATTCAATGAGCACACCGTCACAACCACCGTGACCGAGCGGCACAGTGGAGCTGCCTACGATCTGGTCAGCATGCTCAATCACTGCTGTCGACCTCAGATGACCGTCTACTGCGATGATTATGGTACGCGCAGGGTATACGCGCATAGGAACATCGCCGCAGGTGAGAAGATTGGCAACAACTACCACGAGAAGTATTTGTTCCTGTCCCTCGAAGACCGCAAAAAGTACTTGAAGGAATACGACTGCCTGTGCGAACTTTGCATTTCTTCACCAGCCGCGCGCGAGATCAGCGATATGCGTGTTTTATGATTCGCTCGCTGCGTGATGATCTCGAAGACAGTTCCAAAGGACGGTCTACAGAATATCCCAGCACTGTCGAAGGCTTGCGAATCAGGGCCGATGTGCTCATGGGACTAAGTGCGCTCCCAGATCGGGAGTACAATGCCTGGTACACGGTCCATCGACTCATGCTTACCATCTTACTCGATGCCGAGGGACTGCACATACCCCTGACGATCGTGAGCTATGCTAGCGCGGCTGCGAACCTAGTCTGCATGGCTGACGATCTGGGGCTGAAGGTACTTCCTTCGTGTCAATACGGAAATGTCAATCTGTGGACGCAGAAGTCGGAGGCCATGGCACAGAAGACTGGGCATCTTGTCGTCTATGGCCATGAGACGCAAGTGCACAAGCAGTGGATGAAGCTGAGAGAGGTGTTGCTGGCTGTTGTGGAGGGAGGAGGGATCCCACCGCTGAAGCGCACGGCGGGAGTCGTGGGGTTCTGACGCACATACATGCTGCGGCGCTCCGGGTACGACTATAGAGTCACTTGATTGAGGCAGGGAAGTTGGTGAGCTCTCGCGTTATGAGAAAACGAGACCGGCGGGCAGATCGCACGGATGATTGACATCAGGAGGCCGAGGGCATGCGCTGGAGGGTCGCGAAATACCAGCCACTTGGGTTTGCTTTGAAGTAGTCCAGTCTACTTGTACAGCTCAACGCAGCCGCACCCTCACGTGTTTCTGGCTTGACGGTTTCCTCGTTTTCGTGCTGTCACTGCTGGGCATCGGACCGATATCTTTACAGCTATCTCCTGCTATGGCTGAATCGCGCGCAGCTCTGCGTGCTGGCGACGGAAGTGCGTCATGGATCCTGCGTACTTCCAGGTCAAGCTCTCATCTCTGTCGAAATTCTGCCCGTTCTGTTCTTCTGCTCGCAAGTCGTGGTCTCGTTTCCAAAAGTATTTGGGCCGGCACTCACACTTCTCGGCTGCCTATTATTTCTACACGCTTCCGTCCCTCCATCTCCGCAAAGCTCACGATAGGCTCATCGGATCCTGCATCAGACGGTCGGCTTCCCCCTACCTGCGGTCTCCTCGCAACTAGTGGTATCGACGGCGTCTTCACCTTCCGCACGGTATCGGAGGTGCCCGTGCCAGTGATATCGCTCACATACCTCGAGTGCCAGCTGAAGTACGCGCTGAACAGCGCTCGCAGCGACGGCGCGCAGGCACACATAACACCGAGATTGTACTCCAGAAGGCTCCAGACGTAAATATCAAAGCCATTCCACGACACATCGTAGTCTCTCCCAAGGTTGATCAGCGCATGCGTCCTCATCCCCGCGGCGATAATCGTTAGCGTGCTGGTCGCGAAAATTGCGATCAAGCCCAGCTTCTGCCGTTTGGGAAGCTCCAGTGGCCATAGCATGATAGCCGGCAGACAAATCGAGTATGCATCACTGATCAAAGCCAAGATACCAGCTAGCCAATTCGACCACCGCATGTCCTTGCAAATCCAGGCCTTCTTATAGCCGAAGTTAAAGCCCATCCAGTACGCTTCCGAGGGTGCGCAGCCGAATATGAGCAAAAAGATGATGGCGATGGAGTAGGTTATGGTGAAGCCAATGGCTAACCACAAAGCATATTGCCAGCGGCGCCTGAATGTGCCTTTCGTGAGGCGGCGATACTGGGTATTATTGAGTCAGACGCACGAGGGCCATTGGACCTTGTTGGTACTCACGAAGAATAAGATCGATACTCGTACACAGCAAGTTCCCACCACGAAAAGAAATTGTCCGACCCAAGCGTTCTAACCGATCTCAGTAGTGTCGACACAATGGGCTGTGAGACAATAACTTACCAATGCATCTCGCCAGTAGTCATCGATTCGTAGATCCCATATGTGTCTGTCCACAAATCCATACCCTGACGCCAGGCATGCAGTCACCGTCATGCCCACCAATATGAGCCATCCTGGTATAAGAAATGCCTATGAAGAATCAGTCCAAGTCCACGATTCGGTACCGCCACCACAGTAAAGCGTACATCGTCGAGTCCGAGTCCTCCACCCTGTTTCCTTGCGCGCAGGCCGATGCGCAAACCAATTAACGTCGAGCTGAACACCAGCAACGTAATCGCGAAGGCCGGCAACCAAGTCCTTCTCACTCCATCTTCGTATTCAGCTTTCGGCCAGGCTGCAACAACGCTCAGAGGTGGTTGAACGATGTTGGCATGCCCATAAGCCGCAGTAGCCATTGCATGAGAGGTCGTCTGAGCGTACGGCTCTCCCGCGTCGAGCCAGTGGACGAGGCCGTAAGAAGCTGAAAACAAGTGCAGGGATGGGCTGATAGAAATGTTTGCTCAATGCTATTGTCGAAATCCAGAGAGGTCCAGTACACAAGAACGCCTGCTGTAAGGTGGCACCGCCCGCAGTGTGGAGCGCCGGTGCACGACCACGACCTACTATCTAGTGCCGAGGACACTTGAACCAGTGGCGCATGTCAAGGTCGCAAGTTGCAGCGGGCATGCGATGCCGCAGCCGAGCTACGGCCAGGTGTCGAATGGCATTGCTAACAGGAATGCGAGATTCGAGTAATGCGGTATGGTCTCACTGGTATAGCCGGTTCCGGGCTCCATGGAGGGAAGCGAGGTTTTACGGCTGACTCGAGGAAGCCGAGTTGGTGGACGCAAGGCATGCCGATGGTGGTTTCCCGAGTGTGGTGGTGACAGATCTGCGCCCTGCATTGCATTCAGATGCTGTGTGACCATTGGCGATGCCCTGTTTTGCCATAGCCGGGGCTGCGGAAACACTGCGCTTCTGCTATGGGCGTTGATATTAGCCTTTTTTAAAAGTCAAATTGTTGCAAGCGAGGTTATCCCTGCGGCGCATGTTCGTGATCTGTAACGCAGGGCTGAAAGTGGCGTGGCCACATGGTACATGACTCTCTCCAGCTATTTCGACTGGGGACATGGCCGATGTGTTCCAGCTGCACGGCGAGATACTTGGCTAGTCGCGAGGTGACTGAGATCCGATGCACATTGCCTAGATCGAGGGACGTTACCATCGGTGGGAAGGAAGATCTCAAGCGTCCAGTCGCGAGGATGCAAGGGCAAAGGAGGCCCTCAGAACACACGGGCATCGCAGCCGGGAGCCTGACGTCCATTGCCATCGATACGACAATTTATGGCCCGCCCGACGGCCCATGAGCAAGTCCGCGAAGGACGTCAGCGCAGGCGTCATGATGGGCAGGTACAGGCGATGTCTACGCGAGTCCTCAGGTTGCGTTTCAAATATAGCGACCTAGCAGTTGCAGTCAAGGTCGACTCATGCGAATGCGGAGAATGTGGGGGTGAGACACAGTCTAGCCTCCACTGCTTGCTGGCGCCAACACATGGTACGAGTAGTGAACATGTAGATGTCACAATTGGGCTCACGAGTCAGTATCATGGAACTGTTGCGAGACAAGAAAGCGTATCGGATCATCGACCAATTATGTGCATGGTCGCGCTGGAACTGATATTGTACATCTGCAGATGCTATGCTCCCCTGTCTAAGGTATGATCTCCTACCTCTACTCTGCAAGCCTAGTCATGAGCCATCTTCTACAGTAGCAACGCCCACCCAGCAATAGCAGCCACAACGATGCCTCCAAATGTCGCCTTCACGCTGCCAGCTCCGCTATCAGCTGCAGCAGAGCCGCTGGCGGACGCACTGGCGCCGCTCCCCGTACTCGTGCCGGTACTCGACCCTGACGAAGCATTCGGATTGCTCGTGTCCTCGCTGGTCGTTGTGCCGTTGCTCAAGTCCGGCGAAGTGGTACTTGGCGTGCCAGCCCACTGACTGCCATCGCGATTCGACAGACCTGGTCCAGTACCTGCACCATTGGTGATGTACTGGACAGCGCCCTCGGGTATCTCAGGAAGAGCTTCGGCTGTCACTTCCCAGTCGTCGCTGCTGGATGGGCATGCAGGAATGGTCGAGTCATCTGTGCGTGCACCGCCGTCTCCAGATGGGTTGGGAGTTGCTGCGAACGCAGACTTGAGGGTCTGGAAGTCGGCATTGGGCTGGGCGGAGCCACCAGACAAGGACACTAGACCGTAGCCATTCGGCTCCAATGTGTACTCGTATGCAAGACCGCCGGAGTAGACCCCAGTCATGTTCTGAGAGTACAGCGCCGCGACCTCGCCCCAGTCACGAGTGTTCTGGATGCAGCCGTACTCGCTCAAGAAGAGCGGTAAAGGATAGTCACTGTAGGTCTCGACTTTCTGGTCCCAACCTGATTGCTGAAATGTGGAAGGAGAGCACCAGCTGTAATCGTTGAAAGCGAAGAAATCCGATCGAGCATTGGAGTCGTTGCCGCACGCGAAGTAAACAGCTTGGTTTTCGATGTTTCCGGCAATGTCTGCGCTCGAGTAGCCGACGGGGATTTGGCGATTGGCTTGAGCACCGATATAACGCTTCATGTCACGAGTAACGGCTTTGATGTAGGGTGCTGCGTTGGTGTTGTTGGCGGCGTTGATGACTTCGTTGGCGCTGAAGAAGAGAAGCAGGTTGTCTACGTTGCTATCAGCTAGTCTGGTCGCGGCAGACCTCAAGCAGCTTTCACTCACTGTAGCCAGCGAATGCGTCGACAGTCGCAAAGACGGATTGCAAGTAAACCTCGTTGTAGCTAGCATGAAGAGACCCCAGGTTCTCGCGGTTCAAGGAGTAAAGAGGAGTGTTAGCATCGAGCGCGAGATAGATACCAGCATTATCGAGCAACGCCATAGCCTCATCGTGATTAGCGCTGTTGTCGATTGTGTATATGCGGACAGTGTTGATCCCTAGCTCTTGGAAGTTTGCAACATCGGTACGAAGGGTGTCGAGATCCAGCAACGGGTCTTGAGCGTCTGCTGCGCCACCTGGCTGATATGCCACACCACGAATGTAGAATCGCTCGTCCCCTCGGTAGAATGCGTTGCCCCGTGTCGTGATCTGGTACTGTCAGCCCGTTGTAGGTAGAGATCCAGATGTGACGATACTCACCGCTTGCAAGCTGCCTTGTTGGCGACGCTGGACGCTGGCAAATGTGCCCGAACTGAGCGCAGAGATTGCCGCGATGGCTGCAAGGATAGACTTCATGAGGCAAAAGATAGAAAGGTCGTGAAATTGAAGATTTGCGACGCCGATCTGTGGATAAAGGGAGCGGACTGCGATAAGAAAGAAGACGAAAAGAGCACAATCAGAGCAGACGGAACGAACGACGATGAGACTGAACACTGCGGAGACAGCAGCGAGGCAACTTATCTGTTGAGAATCATCGCCGTCAAGACTCCAGGGGACGCCAATGCTGGGCAGACCAAGACGACGCGACACTGCGCCGAGAGACTCATTCCGAGGCGGATCTTCATCAGAGTAGACATGGTCGTCGATCGTTGATCAATGGGCGACGCGACTTTGGTGTTGATTGAAGTCTGCGCTGTCGTTGGAATTGGTTGATTGTGCATCCAGCAGGTTTGGGTACCAAGAAGATGATGTGCAGAGGTGAAGTGATGGCGCGCCAAGCTTAACCCGCGGAAGGAGCGATTGAAGCGCACGTGATCATCAACGCTTAGTCACATCACTTCACGCTTGAACTGCAAGCCGTGACTTCGCCTCTGCGGAAGCCATCTGTTACTTTGTGTCATCCATACGTGCCATGAGGCAGCAGTCCGACTGATTTGGCGCACCATCAAGCGTCTAGAAGTCCATTGCCATAACGGGGCCACCACCTCAGATGTTCAGTGCGAACACATGAATACTAGCATGTGCAGATAACAAAGCCTCAGGCGACGGCATTGACCTCGCACTTCCTTTCTTCCCCGATCAGGCCATCGGTCATGGCTCGCACGATTGTGCACCGGCGAGTGCAGCATGCTCAGCAACTTCCTAATGACACCGAGCCTGCGCCCCAAGATCCTGCATTTGCAGAGCAACAACTCCTCAAGAGCATTTCCGCTGGCCTCACTCTAGCAGGCTTCGACGGCGCAGACTCAACTGCCCTCGAGATGTTCCGTGGGCTTGCGGAGGAGTACATGTTTAGCATCTTGAACGACGTCCGGGAAGGCATGCAGTCGCAGCGGCGCACCACACCCACAGCCACGGACTTCACCTGGGCGTTGTCGCGGATGGGAGGCACGACATCGCCGGATCAGCTACAAGACTACATGAGATCGGCCCTGCCAGAAGCGATCTCCTACCCACCCATTCTTGATCCTTTGCACGCTCCTGCGCCAGCGCCAGACTTCTCCAGCCTACTTCAACCTCTCATCGAGGAATCACCTGCCTACGTCCCATCTCACTTTCCGTCATTACCTTCTCGACACGCTTGGAAAGCCACACCGGTCTTCGCAAGCCGCGAGACAGACGCTCGGAAGATGAGGGAGAAGGCTACGGAAGAGGGGATGCTGGCAGAAGGCGCATTGAGGAAACTTGCAGCTGCCGCGAAGGCGAGCGCGATCAAGGCGGATGGGAAGCGAAGAAGTGGAAATGCATTAGCAGGAGTGGGCAAGACTAGGGGCGGCGGCAATGTTGTGGCGGGCAAGAAGCGGCCGGCAGCGGAGATGATGCTGGGGGATATTCTGGGTGATGTTGGAACAGCGAAAGACGCTGGAGATATGATGGCGATCGATGGTGTCCAGGCGGGGTCTACCCTGAAGGATCTGGAAGAGCGGGTGGTAGTCAACGCGGGAGTGAGAAGCTGGCGAAGTGGTGCGAAGTGAGATCGTATTGCTGAGGTAAAACCGGGAGACGGCGCGGATCATCATGGGTCTTTAGCGTGGCGTTGGAGGCATTTTGATACCCTTAAAATTGAGGCACCCACAAGGCGTAACTATCAGTACGTGTGTACAGCCACGCGAATTGATTTTGCACGTGACCTCGTGCTTGACCTCAACCTCAACCTCGCCTCGTCACTCTTCACCCTCCCAACCCGTAGTCTCTACCGTCAAGCCATTCGCACATCTACCAGCAGTCAGCTCCCATTTGAATGCTCGCGTTCCGTTCGCCACTCAATCAAGTCTTACAGCAGGACTTACTTCCGAAACAATCTCAACACAGGCTCGCACTGCACCTTGGACTTTGGATCCTTGACCGGTCCGTCAAGGTCGCACATGTACTGAACGAGTTCCTTGAGCTCGCATTCCTTCAGGTTGACAGGCTGCTTTCGTCGTTTGCCGTTCGGCAGATATTGGATCTGCTCTTCGAGTTTCGAGGGCGGAAAGGCAGCGGTGAGAGGTGCCATCAATTGGAAACGGGCAGCGTGGCAGCGGCAAAACTGGTGTGGTCCGCACGCCCAGGGTTGTTCAGTGGAAGGCGTTAAGATGATGCGATGATCTTGGTTCGGAGGTGATGGCGGATGTTTTGGGGAAGAACCTGCTTGCGGAAGTGGAGGAGTTGGGACTTGATGAAGTACATAAAATTAAATCGACTCATATGGCGTCGCGATATCGACTGACACCGATACAGCTACTACGCGAACTACGATCACAGACGAAAAGCGACGATGTCGTGTTCAACTCACCATCGCTCGATCGAATAGTGCGTGTCGCGCAAGAGACACTATTACAGGCCACGAAGTCTATCACTCCCTGCCCAGTGCTCGAGATTAATTCTCCGGCACCTGGTGATGGACAGAATCAACTACTGCTCCATCTCATCGCCTGCGCCGTGCTCCCGAGTTCTCAGGGTGGATCTCAAGTCTGCATAGCGCTCTTCGACCTCGACGGCACCTTCTGCGCAAGCCTACTTGCAAGACAGCTTCACGCAAATCTCGAGAACGTGTCAGACCCTTTTGACGACTCCGAGCGCCATAGCATTGTCGCTTCGGCTCTCGATCACGTCCACGTCTTGCGTCCGCAGTCACTAGCATCAACAATCGCCACGCTGCACCAGCTACCAACCTACTTCCTGCGCACCCCTCACGTCTCGCAGAATCGCCGGCTAGCATTGATAGCCTTGACTCCAGCATCGTCATTTTACTGGCAGGCTCGTGCGACCGAGGAAGACGTCAGCTTCGCACGCACAACCAACTCGTCCCCTCCGCCCGAAGCTGCAGCGACCTACGCCCAACTCACTGCTGCACTGAAGACCGCGAGTCTTCGGCTCAACAGCCCAGTGGTACTCACGACCTCTAACATGCATCCTATTCCGATTCAGGAAACACAACAAGCGAACAGCTTGATTCGCTCACTGCGCCCTTCGTTGCCATTACCTCTGTCTAACCTACCGATACTGAAGATCATCGTTCAGCGGCAGAAAGTGAGGAAATTCCCGGCTTCGCTGAGCATACAGGAGGTTATGCGCGAGGCTGCGGACAGATTAGCTGCTGTGGAAGGAACGAAATTCGTAGTCGGGTTGAATGAATGGGGGATGGATCCGAGAACGCTAGAGCGACTAAGTAATGAGAGACTAAGATGGGAGTTCGATGTCAGGAGTCGGCCGGAGCAGGCGGGTGACTGAGAGCTGAATTACCCGCGCCGGTCCCTCCATGCTTTGTGGCGTCCACCGGTGTCGCTATTTCTCATGTAGAGAGCAGCTGACGAATCGCACGCGTCACCACGATAGCTATGAAAATCCATGATGTCCATTATCTGGCAGGTCATTGAGCACGCTACGATTGGTGCACAGTATGGACCAAGCTCTCGTTCAGACGTTGCTATTATCGCATACTATTACACCGTGCAGACCACGATACCTTGCATCGATGACTATCAGAAGCCGAGTGTGATCACTAGTCCAAACAAGAATGATCGTGGTGGTGGGTATTACTCTGTGGTTGGATCATGTCGGGCTCAGGAGGATCAATACTGGGATCTGAGCGGGAGGGCTGGCGGACCGCAGAGAGCTTTGGGGACTGCTTTGTCAAATGCTGCTCTGTCACGATACGTCCTCAATCGCCTTGCGAGTCTCGATGGACTTCTTGGTGGACTGCAGGATGAATAGCGAAGAGGCAGGAGCATTGGCTTTTGGAGACTTTTTGTAACCTTGAGCTTTGCTGTGAGATGCAGTGTAGTCCGATCTCGATCGCTGATCACATGTCAGCGGTGAAGCATTGGTTTTCGCGATCTCTGTGCCGTCACCAGGCAAAGTGTAAGAATTGAGATGAGGTCCAGATCCTTGCCGGCACGTGAAACAACAAAGCGGACCCCCACAGAAATTAAGGGTAGCGGGTTCGGCTTTGTATCCGACGCGCCAGTGCGCCTCGACCACTCTCACAGGGCTGATACGATTGTAACGGCGTCGACGAGACCTGACTTGCATTGATCAATGACGGCGACGGACATTGAAATACCGACACTCGTTTTTATTGCACTGAGACCTCGAATCGAGCGACAGCAACGGCACTCACACGCCAGTCGCCCGTCCACATAATCGCGGTTGAGGCAAACTGCGAACCTTCATACGGAGCGACATTGCAACCCACTCGCCCCTCTGGTGGCCGCCAGAACCTTGAAGATGTCTTCCGCCGTCGAGCACACCCTCCGGACCATCTTCCGCCGCTGTCTGAACTGCCCGCCCGAGACGCCGACATGCCCCGTCTGCCCCAGCAGCCAGATATGCTCCCTCGTTCCCTCAAGCTGTACAGAATGCGCCAAGATGATATGCATCCGCGATCCCACAAGCAGCTCTAGCGCAGGTCCCAACGTAGGTGCAATCGCAGGAGGTGTCATAGGCGGAGTGGCGTTCGTGGCAGTAGTGGTCTTCCTACTCTGGAGGTTCTGGATCCGGAAGAAGCGCGCACAGCAAGAGGCTCAGGCGGAGGAGTGGGAGGGAGACGACATTGCGCAGCAGAAGGCGCTGCACTTCCAGGCGATGAATCAGGACGCTGATAGTACGCGCACGAGGGGCAGTCTGGCGAACAGCATACTCAGTCGGGCGAGCAACTTCATTCAGATTGCATATATACCTGGAGTGACGACGAATCGAAATGGAGGGTCCGGGCACAATAGCCTGGGTCCGGTCCCTCCCATACCTGCAGCGCGAAGAGACATGCCAAGGAGTCCGCTCGCAGGCGATGATGGAGCATTATTCTTCATGCCTGGCGATTTGAGGGATAGCACGTACTCGGCAACATCATCAGTTGGCGACAGACGAGATACGCAGTACACACGAGCATCAATCACGCCATCACTCGCAAGATCTTCATTCGCTTCAGGACTCTACCGAGACGAAGCACCACCTCCCGCAATGCCAGCTCAGCAAATCGTCCGAGGAGCGCCTCGCATGGTGTCAGTGAAGTCTAACTCCACCCATTCAGGCGACTCGCCCGCCTCGACATCACCAAAGACGCAATCAGACTTCACAGACTTCGCGACTAGCACGCCGAACGGCAAGGGTAAGAACGTGCAAGTCTTGATGCCAGGCCAGGGCGATCGCTCAGCGGGTGGGTCTGTCAAAAGCGTAGGCAAAGCTCACCAGATCACTCTCGGCAGCAAAGCGAAGAGCTCCGGTCGGTTTCCTGTACGACAGCCGAGCGACTCCTCAACATTAACCGCCGGGACTACCAAGCACATTCCTACAGTCTCATCACCTCTGGCTGGCCTAGGAGACGACTCGGATGCCGACTCGGAAGATGAGCATGCCCGCGCAAGACAATCGCTCGTGCGCTCAGAGCCCAACAGCGCACTCGCGACACCAGATGCACAGCCCCTCGAATCTCCCTTCTTTGACGCTTCAGAACTTCCTTCATCTTCATCAACATCGCCACAACGACTCAATCCATATGCTTCCATGGCGAAGTCTGTGGGCACCAGCGTCGACGACCGGCCGAAGCGCGGCGGCAAAGGCATGGGCGGACTGAGCGACATCATCGAGGAGGCCACGAGACGCGCATCTCGAATGAGCGGAAGCACTGAGAGTGGCGGGGCAAAAGCTAACGATGGGCCTTTCAGCGACAAGCATCAAGTCGATTGATATGACCAAATTTTGGCGATGCGTTTCGAAGCGGGGCCTTTGGGATACATGAGGACACGACGGCGTTCTGGCATATCTCACGGATTCACTTCTACATACCATTCGATGTATATATGAGCATACGCTACACGTCTGCTAACTACGGTCCGGATGTATCTTTCCCCGCAGCGATGCTCCCGTCTCACGTGCCCTAGTGGAAGCTTATAATCACTTGCTTGCCTCATCCGGTGCAGCTTATCTCCAACAGCATCATGATGGCCGCGCATTCGCATGGGTGTCGCGGCAGACGAGAGGTACATGTGTCGTCGTACATGTAGGTATGATGTCGTTCTTTGCGTCTGATAGCCGCTCTTCTACAACATTCACTGTAATTTATTCACTTCGTATTCCGAGATGGCGGAACCCGAGAAGATCAAGCACGATAGCGTTGATCTACAGACAGAGACCAAGCAGCATATCGAAGAGGCCGCTATCGCTACGGACAAGGAGCATCAGCTCACTCTGCGAAAGGCATTGAAGGCCTATCCAAAAGCCATCGCATGGAGTGTGCTACTTTCCACAGCCGTGGTGATGGAGGGCTATGACACGATCCTAGTAAGCCCCTAAGATATCGCTGGAGATACAAGACCGCGAAACTAATGAGGACGATCAGATCGGTTCCTTCCTCGCCTCGACCTCCTTTATCAATACCTTCCACAATACTGGTTCCGCCGCGGATGACACGTTGACCATCACCGCGCCCTGGCAATCTGCCGTCGCGAACGGTGCCTATATTGGCGAGATCCTTGGCCTAGCCGCCACAGGTATTCTATGTGATCGCTTTGGCAATAAAGCCGTCATGTTTGGCGCTACGGTATTGATGATAGCCTTCATCTTCATCTCATTCTTCGGCGAGACGCTGGCGCTGCAACTGGCCGGGCAGATTCTGTGTGGCATTCCATGGGGGGCGTACCAGACGATCACTACGGTGTATGCTAGTGAGGTTCTACCGGTGGCATTGAGAGGTGAGCAGCAGTATAGGAGAGACGGTACTGATTTCGGCCGAGGTGCTGACTGGAAAGTAGGCTACCTGACGAGCTACGTGAATCTTTGCTGGGTCATTGGACAGTTCATCGCTTCTGGTGTCTTGGTGGGTGTGGAGAACCGTACTGATGTGTGGGGCTGGAAGTATACGAATGCACCATCTTGACAAGATTGATTCGAAGCTGACAGCGTCCAGAATTCCATACGCGGTCCAGTGGGCGTGGCCACTCCCGATCGTTGCAGTCTGCCTTCTCTGCCCAGAAAGCCCAACATGGCGTACTTCCACCCCACGAACATCCCCGACGTGACTCTCAGCTAACAACTCCGCAGTCGTGAAGCACGGCAAGATCGAACAAGCAAAGACCGCTGTCTCACGCCTACAGGCAGCGCACCCCCGATCCCAGATCCCGAACCCCGACGAGACAGTCGCTCTCCTCCTCAAAACGGATGCCATTGAACAGGAGCTCACCTCCTCCTCAAGCTACCTCGAATGCTTTCGAGGCGCGAATCTCCGCCGCACCGAAATCGCCACTTTGACCTGGACAACACAGCAGATGTGCGGTCCTGTGCTGCAGACGTTCGCCACGTATCTATTCGTGCAGGCTGGACTGGCTAGTAGTCAGGCGTTCACCA
>JAVRRP010000120.1:0-29242 GCA_036872775.1 Oleoguttula sp. CCFEE 5521
GACGAGCTTGGAGTTCTTCAGCGAGAAGAATGATGCTAGCTTCATGGTCTATGCAAGTCATGCGAAGAAGCGGCCGCATTGCTTGACACTTGTGCGATTGTTTGACTCGAAGATCCTGGATATGCTAGAGCTGCTTGTTGATTCTGAGACCGTACGGACGTTGTCGCAGTTCAAGAACGAGAAGGCAAGGGTTGGGCTGAAGCCACTGCTGTCGTTCTCAGGCAGCGCATTCGATAGCCCGACTGCGAACGCATATACGCTTGCAAAGTCGATGTTCCTGGATATGTTCAAGGGCCCTGATGTGGAGAAGCTCGACGTCGAGGGTTTACAGTACATCATGAACTTCTCGGTCGAGGAAGAGGAGAACGGTGGCGTGAAGCCTATGATCCGGATGCGGTGTTACCTCATACGAACGAAGAAGACGAACTCGAACTTGCCAAAGGTAGAGCTTGAGGAGATGGGTCCGCGGCTGGATTTCAGAGTTGGCAGAGTGAAGGGGGCAGATCCTGACATGCTCAAGGAGGCGATGCGGAAGCCGAAGAGTACAGAAGTAGGTCTTGCTCTATTTGCACTTGTCAGAGCAACTACTAACGCTACCTCAATAGGCCAAGACGAAGAAGAACATCGAGACCGACATTATCGGTGACAAGATTGGCCGCATCCACGTTGGCAAACAAGATCTGGCACAGCTACAGACTAGGAAGATGAAGGGTCTGAAGCGCAGTCGCGATGTCGCAGACGACGAGGAGGCGTTCGCGGCCGCTGATGAGATGGAGATTGATACGCCAGTCAAGGCCGACAAGCGAATGCGTATGGAAGTGTCGTGATGAGGATCTGCTTGTGCTGCGTTCTGAGCGAGGCGTTGGCTGTACAGCAAGACTGTACTCTCAGTGGGTTTACACTTCATCGAAATGATTCTGTGCACATATGAACCGCTTTCCAGTCTGCGTACTACATTCATAGTCAAGATTGAGGAGTGAGCCTGTCGTATGCCTTTCCACTGGTGGTTCACGGGCCACGTACATCGAAGCGATGGGTTTGGAGTAGTCTGGCGAGTCTTCCTTGTTTCAAACTAGATCATGTAGTTATAGTGACTGATTTTGACCACGATGTCATGATTGGCCTGCTGGCCCAATGGCAAGGCGCTTGACTACGAATCAAGAGATTGCAGGTTGTACGTTCGACTCTCGGTCCCTCAGCACTTGCCAGGTCCTAACATCTTCTCAGCGATCCCTGCGTAGGTCACAACATTTTGCAATTTTCTCACTCTTGCCCCTCAATCGCTGGAGGGACTTTGCGCCCGGACCTTACTCTCCAGATGTGTGCATCACTCTCGCGTACAGTGGTTGCAGAGGTTCACGTGAGCTCGTGTAATGGACGGGTCACCCATGATGTTAGCGTGAACCTTGTTCCTTCTCCACATCATGACTTGCATGGCATGAGCTTCACGAATGCACGTCTCCGGTTACTTGGTATGCACGACAGCAGTCCGCCCACACCGCTCTGAAAGGGATGCGAGGCATGATGTACTTGCTACCGCCGTGCGTCCTGTAATTGACAGTACTCAGCATCCGGACTTGCCTGGGTCAATGGAGTGCACGGCTCGCGACTGGATCGCCTGAACGGTTCCTGGCAGATGGACTCGCAGTAGTGCGATCGGATTCTGGATCCGCTGCAGATGAGATGTGCATGCGGGACGGTACATGCTAGTCGCGCCTCGAAAGATGGACATCGCGTCAAATTCATAGTGCATTTCGTCACGCCGCATGAGCTTTGCCATGGCGAACCAGGATTGTGCTTCTCGATTACTTCATAACGGGGTCATAACGACTTCATCGCTGCTACATGTCAGACAGCCTCGCTGACGCCTCTCAGCCCGGAAAGTCACGACAAACGCCAATCGCATTTGCAAAACTCAATTGGCCCCAGCCATCTCGCCAGTCATGACGCTGCTCATGCAAGCACGCGAGACCGGCTCACGGTAATGCCAATGCACAGCGCCGCCATCTCGCTAGATCGGTAGAGATCTGTACTCTATCTTCACCGCACGTGCCGTGCCTGCTCGATCGTAGCCTTGCCTGCCGCCACTACTGCAGGAGTGATCCTGGGGAAGGTCGGTCAGCCTAGGCAGTGTTGCGACTGGTCTCGTTGCCACCCTCTGCTGTGACTGCATCCTCACGTCAGAAGCTGTCAACGCCTGACCGCATGAGACCGGGAAGTTGCATCCCGAGCGGTCCTTAGACACTGTTAGGCAAGATCGCCATAGTGCTGTGACTGAGGCACCCGCCTGATCAGCGCCATGCTGGTCTCGCATTGCGTGCTTTTATGACCGCTTGACTGTCTGCGATCATGCGAATAGCCGTGAGCAATCGCTCGATCATCACAAAGTGGTGATGGTGACGAGCATCGTCTGGTAAGGCCAAAGCGTCAGTGAGGAATGTATATGTATCCCGAAATCATTCCCCTTTACCTCACTCGTCCATCCTCATTAAGCACTCCGACAAAACAACACCACCAACTACCCAACCAACCCCACCCCACTAACCCTCAATCGCCATGTCTAACCCAGGAAACGTCGCCGGTGGCCACAAGGCTAACCTCAACAACCCCAACACCTCCGAGGAGTCCAAGCAGAACTCCCGCGATGTCCTAGAGAACCAGCTCGATGGCGGTGATGTTACGTCCGCGTCCGATGCGAACAAGAACCCCAACAATGTGTACGTTTCTGCAATGCAATATGAACTAGGGATCGCTTACTGACTCTCCTTATAGCCAGGGTGGCATCAAGGCTGCGATCAACAACCCCAACACCTCGGCCGAGAAGAAGGAGGAGCTCAAGGCAAAGCTTGACTCTTAGATGTGGGAAGGAAGCTTTGGTGTGATGACGGGTAGAGGTGACGTGTAGAAAATGAATCGAAACGCTCTGCGCACCTGACCTCGACGATGTGTCTCACTTTCGCTCCAGCTTACTGATGACTTTGAATTGCAACGATCCTTGTCCTCAAGGATTTGAGACTGCTCTTGTCGCATCTCCCCTTCTTATCGACGTTGTGCCCAACGCGCCCCATAAGCAGTATTGAATTGAGCCATATCGACACCTCGGTTCGTTTTCACGGTATTGCCGCTGATCAACAAATATCTTGTTCTTGGGTCTGCCAAGATATGCAATGCCTTCAACGAATGAGACATATCTTCTCCCCGTTTCGGTACGGCATGAGTTTGCTCAAGAACTGTTCTCAGCAATTCGAGGATGTGGTTCTTTTCAAATCCCGAAGATCTTTCATCCCGATTCTGTCATCACCGCTCTTATTAGTTGTCACAATGGCAACGCACCGCACAGCACTGGGCCGTATGTTCGGAACTTTCGACTCCTCGTTAGCTCGCTCGAGCTTGAGAGGAGGTCGGAACCGATGTCGTGACAAGATGGCAGTAATCATCCCATGTCAAAGACCTGTCGAAAACCACGTAGCTGCAAGTAGCTGCCTCTTTGGGAGAGCCCGCAAAACCCACATCATGCAACATCGGACACACCCAACTCCGCGAACACCACTGCAACTCCCTTGACCGTTTGCTTGTAGACTAATGTTTCTGATCCGAGCAGTACTGTCGAGGCCAAGTATCATTCCTACTCATCGCGTGCTCTCATCCGCAACACCTTCTGTTCTTTCTTCAAAGCTCTCCATATCTCCAAAACTGCTCGCACGAACAATGGCTATCACGAACGGTCATGGCGTCCTAGATGCCGAAGCAGTCAAACATGAAGCAACCCACCAAATCAAAGATGCCCCCTCCGATGTGAAAGTCAACAACTGGTCTACCCCGGGCCCTGCAGCCTTCGACTTCCGGAGCGACGTAGTCACAACCCCCACCCCCCGCATGCTCGAAGCCATAGCCTCCACCACCCTGCTCGACGATGTCTTCCAAGACGACCCCACAACGAACTCCCTCGAATCCTTCATCGCGGACCTCACGGGCAAGGAAGCCGCGCTGCTAGTCCTCTCGGGCACCATGGGGAATCAGGTTAGCATAAGAACACATCTTGGTGGGCCGCCGCATAGTGTCGTGACGGATCATCGGAGTCATATCCTGGAATGGGAGGCTGGTGGGATCGCAGCTTGGTGCGGAGCGTTGATTAAGGGCGTTGTGCCGAGTAATGGGAAAGGGTATGTGACGTTGGAGGATGTGCAGGCGCAGACAGTTCTCAGCGAAGATATCCACGCCTGCCCGACAAAACTCATATCGCTGGAGAACACATTGGCGGGCATCGTACTCCCTCTCGAAGAATGCCAGAAGATCTCAAAGTGGGCGCGAAGTCACAACATCACGATGCATCTTGACGGCGCTCGATTGTGGGAAGCTGTCGCAGCAGGCGCTGGCAGTCTCAAAGATTACTGCGCGTGCTTTGACAGCATATCCCTCTGCTTCTCCAAGGGTCTCGGAGCGCCGATAGGGTCGATCATCGTTGGCACGAAAGCCTTCCGCGAACGAGCACGTCACATACGTAAATCCATGGGCGGCGGGCTACGGCAAGCTGGCGTCGTCACTGCGCCGGCAAGGGTAGCGGTTGAAGACACGTTCCTTGGCGGAAAGTTGACAGCTTGTCACGACCGGGCACGACAGATCGCGAAGCTATGGGAGAGCTATGGTGGTAAGACGACGAATCCGGTGGAGACGAATATGGTGTGGTTTGATCTGAAAGCCGCGAATTGTAGCGTGGAGAAATTCATTGAGGAAGGGCAGAAGGCAGGATTAAGGTTACTTGGTGGACGGCTGGTGGTGCATTATCAGATTGGGGAGGAGGCTGTGGAGCGATTAGAGACGCTGATGAAGGTTGTGTTAAAGGGAGAGACGAGTAATGGGACCGTGGAGCATCCGGCTGAGAAGCTGAAGATGGAGACGGAGTAGACAGTCTCTATTCGAAGAGCGCTGCAAGGTTCAGTGATGGCTTTCAATGGCGACAATGTAGCCGAACCATCGCGGTCATTAAGGCGTTGAATCATGGAACTACGTATGAAGTCTATATGATAACGCTATCACCGCATGCAATCATCGTCACGTTAGTCCTCGCTCTCACTCTCCACCCTCTCCTCTTTGATGACATCTGGCGCCACGCTCCCCAGACTTCCAACACTCCCGTCCAGTCGTGTATCTTCTGGCAGACTTACACTGACAGGCCTCACAATACTGCTCCGCCGCTTACTAACAACGCCAGGAAACATCTTCGGCTCGTGAGCGCCGATGCTCGAGCTGGCGAAGTCGTGAGACGTCGTGGGCTGTAGTGGGAAGGTCTGGGATTGTAGGAGCACCGGCGAAGGCGTCTTCTCGGGTACAGGCGGAGAGGTCTGAGGAAGAGCAGTGTTGCCGGCTCGACTGGCATTACTCTGTGGCAAAGTCATTGTCGTACGGCGTGTGATAGGCGACGAATCACCTTGCCCTCTGGAAAGATCGACTTGTGAGCCTGAGGCTTGCATGCGCGCTGCCTGGGCGTTGGGCTGGTACTGATGCGGTCCTGTCATGTCGGACTTGTTGTACAGTCCACTTCGGAACGGCAGCGAGTTGGTGTCTACTTGTATCGGTTCTGGCGCGCCGACCTTCATGCTCTGCGTCGGGCTCGGAGGCGCAGCAATATTCGACACGCTCGAGGACATTGTCTCAGTTCGTCCCAAATTTGCCACACTCAGCCGTCTGTGCGACTGTGGTGGCTGTGTGTACCGATCTATCATGGCCATCTCCTGTAGCCATGTCTCATGTCGGAAGGCCTCTCGGATGTTAGGCACGTTGACTTTCGCCATGTCGTTACCAGCTACGCCTGGCAAATGATAGTTAGGGCCCAGCCATCGCTGCTTCACCACGTGCTCGTAGCCAGACTGAATGACAGAGTGCTTGGCCAGCTCGCACATGTCGACTGCAGAAAGCTTGTAGATCTGGGCGGCTACAGCATACTCCTCGATCAGTGGCTCCTTCGTAAAGGCGAACTGCAGAGGATCGTCCGTGGACAAACTGACGTTCAGTCCTCGTCTAAAGTACTGCAAAAATGGGTTTCGCTCGTAGGCGAGGAACAGGGCGTTGTTACTCAGTGGACTCATCGCCACGCCGATCTGCTCAAGATAGAAGATGTACTGCAGCAACGGCACCTTTCTCAGTAGTAATCCGTGGCTTATACTATGACAGCAGAGCACCGCGGCAGCCAAATGATCCGTATCACCCGCCTCACCACAATGTGGTCGCAGCAAGAAAGTATTGAAGCCACGCTGCTTCCGCCACACATTCAGCGAAGTGATATTCGAGAACAAGTAGTAGATCCAGTAACTGTACGGCGGGTTCTGCTGCGTCGTCCAGTCCTTCGGCAGAGGGAATTTGCGGTAAATCCGCCGCTCTGTCTTACTCTCATCGTCCACGGAGTCGAAGCCAATTACTCGTTGGAGGAAGATGTGCAACTTGGGATGTGCGGCAGGATTCCTCGTTGCCTCGAACAGTGGCTGGAAGATGTTGGTGATAACCTGATCAAATCGCTCCATTAGACCTGAAGACTTGTAGACATCGAACAGTCGTGGAATCTGGATCAGCCATCGCACATTTGGCGAGAAGAGCTTGTTGTCGACCACCCACGCGGCGAGCTTATCCCACTCGTCCAGCGTCCGGCCATAGATTGAAATCCGCCACTCGACCATCTGGTACTTGCTGCTTTCAAGATCCGAGATCACTTCCTTAGTGATCTCTGCTAGATAGCGGCCGTGTATGTAGTTGTCAGTCTTGAGAAAGATTGTGCGAAGTCTGCTTTCGCCGACTGGATTGTACTTCAGGTTAAACTTGTCGAAGCGATGAAATGAGTCTGTGTGAGCATGCATATCTAGGGTATCGATTGACAGGTCGTATGCGGTCAGGTTGATGGACTCGAAGACCTCTTTGAGGGTCAAGTGCTTGCCATCTCGGAACAGCACAATCTCATCCGGCGACTTCTTCATCTTGCTCTTGATGAAACGCAGGAGATGCTTCTGATTCATGCAAGCCGAATGATGCACATGCGTATCCATTTTCCGTACATTGTAGAAGTCTCGATGTGGCACCGCTTTCGTATCCGCAACCTCCTGATACTCGTTGAGCAAGACGTACAGATTGAACTTGCCCTCGAGATACTGTAGTCGTCGGTAAGCGAAGCTCTTGCTCGGTCCGTCCGAGGAGACGCCCAGTATAGTGTCGAGATCCATGTAGTACTCGCGAATGGTAGGTATGTGCACAATCGGCTCTCCCAGCTCCATGGACTTCGAGGTCTCGTATACTTGGAAGACGCCTCGACTGTCCATTTTGTACTGCATCTCGCCCTCACCAGGCACTGGAAGGAGATCATCAAGTTCGAAGTCATCTCCAATGTCGTACCCCATCTTGCGGTACTTCCTGGGCTCGTCTTCTTTCGCTGGCTTCGCCGTCACACCTGGATCCCCAATACTGTCGACTCCATTCGAAGCGCCTCCAGCAGACCGCTGACCATCCTCCTTCCATACCGGCTCTGGCATGGGTGGGTATATTCGCCAGCCTGGATCATCTCGAGGATTGTCGAATGAGCCTTGCAATGAAAGACGAATGTACTTGTGTCGAATGTCCAGCACCTTCTGTATGTTGGTGTAGATCGCAGTGAGTTCCGACGTTACGCCACTATCGTTCGCCGCGTCCAGTCCGACTCCAGCTCCAGCGCCGTGGATGCCTTCCTGCTCGAGTAAAGGCTTCGCCTCGTGAGGTAATCCAGGATGATGCACGTGTGCCCTTGCAGCTCGATCTGCGGCGATGTAGGGATCCGCTGGAATACTAGGCGACTGCCCATTCGCGGTGTCGAATCTCCCAAGCTGCGGCGTCTGCACATGAACAGCATTAGGATCCTTGTTCGGATCCGCCAGCACAATCGGCAGCGCACTGTGATACACCTGCTGCTGTCCCGCCGCACCTCTCAGACTCTTGACACTCGCCGTCCTCCCCAATGCGTATTGGTCTCCTCCCACATTACTCGGCGAAGTCCTCGCCCTGATCACCGGACTCACGCCAGCGCTTGGAGGTACCGAGAAGTCCTGCCCATCCAGCGTATTCGACCGACTGTTCTGGTAGAACTGCTTCGCTTCTACTAAACTCATTTGCTTCTCGAGCTTATAGTTGTAGTGCGTAGTCCTTCTCTGCTTATCCCTCGGCAGCATCCCCTCCTCTCCATCCGGATCCAAAGTCCTGCTGCCAGTCGGACTGCCATTTTCCGCCGTTGTTGCAGCACCTTCCAACCCTTCCTCGCCCAAGTCTATCGTAGCTCGTCGTGTAAGACTCGTCGACTCGTGCAGCTCGTCCCCTAGATCCTCTTCGCTCATGCTACCTCCAGACGAGGCCTCGAAACTGCCTTGATCGCTCTCTTCATCGTCTGAGAAATGTCGGGTCAGGTCGCTGGGATGGAAGGACGGGCCCGTGGCGTTGCGCTGCATCATGCTCGAGGTCGCGCAATTGTGGTACGCCTCCTTCCCCGTACAAAGATCCCCGGGGTCTTCGATCGTCCAAATGCGCTATTCCGCTGATCTCGTCGAGACTGCTGCGCGTTGACGATGTTGATTGTGAAGCTCTGGGAGAACGTGAGAGACAAGAAACGGGTCCAGCGAACCAGCAAAGACCAAGCAATCGTACGTGCCGTCAATGCCGCTTCCGATCGAGTGTGGCAGCAGTCGTCAATTGAGCCACCGCTTCGGGCGTACAGTCACTTGAAGTACATACATAAGCGGTAGTACCTTGCATGAGCTTACGATACAGAAGCTGTTCGCAAGCCGCATGGATGCGTTGACATTTGATCGACAAAAACATAATGAGAACTTGGATCGCTGGTCATTTGTGGAAATATAATGCAAATATCAAGCGCTATTCTGTGCAACACTCCCCCATCCCCATCCGCTCATGCAGCAAGCTCCTAATACTTCCTCGCAAATGGCGGCACAGCCTTACATTCGTTCTCATCCAGTGTATGCCCCACAACAGCCCGATAACTCAAATCCACACTCCCATGCGGCTTCTTCTGGAACGAGAGTGTGTGCTTCATCCAGTTCACATCATCGCGATCGGGGAAGTCCTCGCGTGCGTGTGCACCACGGGATTCCTTGCGGTTGGCGGCGGATTCGGCGGTTTGCACGGCGCAGGTTAGGAGGTTGCGGAGTTCGAGGGTCTCGACGAGGTCGGAGTTCCAGATCATGCTGCGGTCTTTTGTGCCGACTTGGGCGAAAGATTGGTCGACGTCGCGCATTCTGTGGTGTTGTCAGTATTTTGCTTTAGATGAATCTAGTAGGGGTTCGACTTACTTCGCAACACCCTCATCAAGCGACTCCTGTGTCCTGAAAACAGACACATCTGCCTGCATGACCTTCTGCATAGCACTGCGGATCTCGTTCGTGCTCTTTGGCCCGTCCGCATTGCGAACGTGGTCAACAACACCAATCGATTCAGCGCCAGCATCGGCCGAGATCTCGGCGTGTGGCTTGCCCGGGCTGTTGTTGTCGCGGATGGTGTGGCTGACAGCGCGGCCGAAGACGACCAAGTCGAGAAGGGAGTTGGCACCAAGACGGTTTGCGCCGTGGACTGAGACACAGGCTGCCTCTCCGCAGGCGTAGAGACCTGGCACAACAACGTCCTTGCCCTCGCCGTCGACAGTAAGTACCTCACCAGTGTACTTTGTAGGAATGCCACCCATGTTGTAGTGCACAGTCGGGAGCACAGGGATGGGCTGCTTGCGTACATCAACACCAGCGAAAATCGACGCGGTCTCAGAGATACCCGGCAGACGGTCGTGTAGGACCTCTGGTGGCAGATGTGAAAGCTGGAGGTAGATGTGGTCCTTATCTGGTCCAACACCACGACCCTCGCGGATCTCCATCGTCATACTCCGGCTGACAACATCACGAGATGCGAGATCCTTGGCAGTTGGTGCGTAACGCTCCATGAATCGCTCACCCTCGCTGTTCAGCAGGTAGCCGCCCTCACCACGCGAGCCCTCGGTGATCAGACAGCCAGCACCGTAGATACCAGTCGGGTGGAACTGGACGAACTCCATGTCCTGGTTGGGAAGACCGGCACGTGCGACCATAGCCATGCCGTCACCAGTGCAAGTGTGTGCAGACGTGCAGGAGAAGTATGCGCGACCGTACCCGCCCGTTGCCAGAACAGTGTGGTGCGATCGGAAGCGGTGGAGCGTGCCGTCCTCCTGGTTGTAGGCGAGCACACCCTTGCACTCGCCGTCCTCCATGATCAAGTCGATGGCAAAGAACTCAATGAAGTAGTTGGTGTTGTGTCGGAGCGATTGGCCGTAAAGTGTGTGCAGGAGAGCGTGTCCAGTGCGGTCAGCGGCAGCACAGCATCGGTATGCCTGCCCGCCCTTGCCGAAATCCTGACTTTGCCCACCGAACGCACGCTGGTAGATCTTGCCGTCGTCCGTTCTCGAGAACGGGCAGCCGTAGTTCTCGAGCTCAATGACGGATGCGGGTGCCTCCCGTGTCATGTAGTGAATGGCGTCCTGATCACCTAGCCAATCTGATCCCTTGACAGTGTCGTACATGTGCCATCTCCAGTCGTCCTTGTGCATGTTTCCTAGCGCGGCGTTGATACCACCCTGTGCGGCCACAGTATGTGATCGAGTCGGGAATAGCTTCGATATGCATGCCGTGTTGAAGCCCGCCTCTGCCAGCCCGAAGGCGGCGCGTAGACCTGAGCCACCGGCGCCGACGACGAGTGCATCGTACTCGTGGTCGATAACGGGGTACTTGTTGTTAATGAACGGCGACGCCTCCCGTGCTCGTAGCGGACCATTGGGTGTTATGATCTTCTTGGCCGGTGCTGTGCGGGAGAAGTTACGGCATTGAAGCTGCTGCGACAGCTTGCTCGCGGTGCGAACCTGCTGTCGGAAGGTAGAGGATAGCATGTTGAGAGAAGTACAGGAACGAAGTCCTGGTGCTGTGGTGTGGGTGTTGCAGTAGAGGGGAGATGTGTGCGTGCGTGGCGTGGAGTAAGAGTGTAGTGCAAGGTTCACGATCTGAATCGATGATCATGCTCGCGCGGCAACTGCCATCGGGCGAGATCGGTGGCCAGCGAGCGCCAAGGAAATCAAGATCTTGCCGAGGCAAGTGTCGACTTCATCTTCTTCCTTCTACAACACAACATTGCATTGCAAGCTCGTGACTGCATCACCGACGATACCAGATCTTCGAAGAGATCGGTTACGCATGGTCGTGATCTCTTGAGACGCATTGCCATCGAGGTCGAATGTCCTGGTGCTGCACGGCTGGGCGTGCTCACCATGAACATGTCAACTTCCGTCCATACACATGACTCTGCGCTCGAAAGAAATATGAGTACTCTCCACGGCAGTGTCGAGGAGGAGACCGCTCACTTCCTTATGACCATGGTGGACAACGCCTGCCATGTTGTCCACCGAAAGGTAATACTACTTCGTGTCTCTTCTCTTCTTGTCTTCCTCTTGATTTCATCAATTCTTTCCAACTCCTGTCTGCAAGAGTCCGACAGGTCGACGACACATCCGCCGGACGCCACTTGAATTCCCCAAGCCCATCAGCAGGATGTCGGCCATCCACTTCCTCGCCCATGCCACTCTCTTCCACCTCGCAACATCCCAGCTGGGCGTTCCCTGGTGCTTGCAGACTTGTCTTACCGACAGCAACGCAGAGCTTTGCTCTTCGCCAACCCCTTCGGAGCTCACGGCATGCATCCTGAAAAAGTGCCCGAGTCTACCGGCGACCCAGAACCTCATCGCCAATTTTGACGTCTCCTACACCCCAAAAGTCATGTACTCTTGCGAGCAGTCGTTCGTACGTTACATTTCCCTATCTTCTGTAATGACTGCCAGCTGACTCAGGTCATAGACTCCAGGTGACCCTGACAATTCTGTCACTCTGCTTCTCAATCAGAGCTGTGCCACCAGTCCCTATGGATTTAAGTCCTTCATCCCCCACGCATCGGCTGCCATCAACGCTGCGAACGGCTGCAGAGTTCTCATCTACTCCGAGGAAGAGTGCCTGGGTACAGAGGCGAGCAGTGCAGATCTGGGCATCATCGACGGTGGACATTGCATCTTCCGTGGTGGGAGGAGTGCGAGACTGACTTGCAGCTCAGAGCTTGATGGTATGCTCCACGTGTTGAGTGCTCGTTGGATTATCACTGACACTCGATATAGCTGCGCATGCGTACATCGAGTCGACTTGTGGCAACTCCACCTCAGACGCTGAATCTGCTCGACAAAGCACATCCACCAGCGACATCGTTCCAGACGCGAAGTCGACCTCCTCTGCACTCGACACCACACCCACGTCCGTCCGCACGACGCACACGATCACGCTGCGATCGTCCGTACCAAGCTACTCGGGCGCTCCGACGATCGTGACCACGCACACGATCACTTTGCCGTCGACCGCGTCGTCGGTCACAGCCTATGGCAGCCAATCGTTATCGGCTACCAGCGCTACGAGTGACACGAGCTCTTCCGTAACGGACTCAATCCTCAGCGCATCCAGCGCAACGACGTACACGATCACGATCTCGTCATCCTTGCCCACGCTTATGCCTACCTCGACTAATACAGATGTCACGACCTACTACATCACATTGCCTACCACCTCAGCTACAGCCACGACCACGGGTGCTGGGGGTAACATCTCGACTTTGACGAACGGCATTCTGACGAACAACCCCTACACGTCAATGCCCGCAGGCAACGCCACTACGTTGAACGTTGTCCCCTACCCGGTCAGTGCGACTATGCCAGCTCCTCGGCCGGAGAACATCACGTCCTTCATCACCTTCACCGCGTCGCCCACCGCTACTGCAGATCTACCGATCTACACAGGAGCTGCGTCTCGCTTCGCCATCACTGCTGGATGGCTGGTCAGCATTGCTTTCGCTGCAATCTTCTTGCTCTGATGAGGCGATGCGGCGCGAGATGCGCGAACTGTTGGCAAGGATACGTATGATATGTCATGACATGTATGGGTAGTTGGTGCTAATGGGAAGCCGTCGGGTAGAGCGAGGTGCATTTGCATGGACTTCCGAGAGTATCGCTGCTTTTCACCTACATATTTGAATCATGTAGCACAGTAAATGAATTTGATCTGGACACTCTGCACATCATTGCCATCGCTCTCAGTAACCGTCAAGGAAGATCTCCGCGGGGAGGCCTTCCGTTTTCCCCGATCGCGACTGACGCCATTTCGACTTTGACGTCGACAAAACCAAAATCTGATAAGCGTCCGAGACAGATTACAAACCTACCTTGATTGTCAGTTCATTTAACAGCAAACTCGACAGCAACACAACTACGTTGCCATATTACCATCATGGCTTCCGAAACCTGCACCCTCCAACCCATCGCCTCCGAATCCGACTTCAACTCCCAGATCGCCTCCCTCCCCGCCCAATGCCTCGCAGTCATATACTTCCACGCTCCCTGGGCAGAGCCTTGCAAACAAATGTCCACCATCCTCTCCACCCTCGCCTCCACATACCCCGCCGCCTCCCCACCGCGAACAGTCTTCCTCAGTCTCGATGCGGAGGAAGTCAGCGAAGTGAGCGAGACGTACGATGTGACGCAGGTGCCGCTCGTGGTGCTGCAGAAGGACGGGAAAGTCGTGGAGAGTATTACGGGGACTGATGCGGGGAAGGTGAGGAGTGCGGTTGAGACGCATGCTGGGAAGGCGAAGAGTGGGGAGAAGTTGCCGCCGCAGCAGAAGGTGACGAAGGCTGCCCCGAGTGAGAATGCGGAGCCGCTGCAGAATGGTGGGGCGAATGGGTTGGCGAAGTATGCGCCTGGGGCTGAGGATCCGAAGACTGCGCCGCAGTATAGCAGTGGCGAGACGAATGGCGAGTCGAAGGAGGAGCTGAACACGAGGCTAGCGGAGCTGGTGAAGGCTGCGCCGGTGATGCTGTTCATGAAGGGTACACCATCTGCGCCACAATGCGGGTTCAGCAGGCAGACTGTCAGTTTACTGCGGGAGAAGGGCGTGCGGTATGGGTTCTTCAATATTCTGGCCGATGATGAGGTGAGGCAGGGGCTTAAGGAGTTTTCGGAATGGCCTACGTTTCCGCAGGTGTATGTTGGTGGTGAGCTTGTGGGCGGCCTAGACATCGTAAGTTTCTTGCTCTCTCGAACTCACATGTCCTGTGCTGATGAAGTTTGTAGCTCAAGGAAGAATTTGAGAACGACGACGAATTCCTCAAGGATTACATGGTCAGCTCGCAGCGGAATACCGGCGGTCCTGCGGCTCCCGAAGCTCAAGCAGCTGCAGCATAGAATCTTGCTGTTGCAGCTGTCAGACAAGCAGCCCTCGAGGCCGCCGAGAAGACACTCCGTGAGGCGTCCGATGCCGTACAGACTCATGAACGAAGGCGGAGGGTGTCTGAGTGGTGGTTTGCGTACGTGAAGAAAAGTCGTCGGAAGTTGGTTGTGCTTCCAAAGCTTGATAGAGCTGTGGTCACGAGCGTGTTGCGGTCGTTGGGAAGGTAGGGGTGTACATCCAATCGACAGGGCGGAGACAGGGTATGAAGTGGAATGGGCTACGGTATGAGGTATGACTATTCATGTACAAGTCTACTATTCAGCAGGGCACGCCTATGACATCCGTGGTGCTATCCGTTGGGTCCATTCTTCACCCTCCTGGGTTCAGTCGAGGCGTCAAGCACAGTCGCTCTCCCGCTCATCCCGTGATCTCGCTGATCCTGATTGAGCCTTGCATCGAATCAGGATAGGCAAATCGTGCACCTCCTCTGGCCTTTACTTCGCCAGGATGTTAACGGAGCAGAGCAGAGGAGCAGAGCCGCCGTTGAATATCCATGAGAACAGCGTGAAAATCTCGCAACAGGACCGAATGAGGATTTTCATGGGTACACGATACTGTACCTTCCAGAGGTCTCCACTTCGCGCGATCGATTTCGCGCAGGCAAACGATGAGGCACCGTCGAGTCGGACAATCTGTGTGCAAGGCTCTGATCTTGGTCGCTGTCGAACCGCGACTGCTGGCCTGTAGGCGCGACTTCGCGTGTGGTGACAGACTCGCCGTTGCGTAGAATTACGTCTCGGGTATGTGCAGCGTAAGTAATATGAGGCTGCCGAGCTGCGTGGCGTTGTGGTTCGCGAAGCCAGTACCGGTCGCCAGGGGCATTGGAGTCGCGAGTTGCAGTTGAGACTCGACTCGAGGGCTGCGAGTGAGATGTACCCGTACCAGACAGAGAGGGTGTACGGGCATTGCGGCTTATTGACGACGGAAGATGGTGACTAAGTCGAGAGAATGAGTTTCCGGGTCTTGGTCTGCTGTGGCTTGAGGACGTGCGAGCACTCGTCCGTCTGCGGGAGATCTCATCGTAGGGTGGAGGTAGTGTGGGTGGGTAGTCCGAGTGCGAGCTCCGGGAAGAGTGGGCGCGAGGCGCGAATCCGAAGTAGTCATTGCTTGCGGTGTGTGCGTAGTGCGCGCGATCTTGAGTACTCGTGGCCATGCTTGCGCTCGAAGGGCTGTTACGTAACGGCATATCTTGTGCGGCACCGAAGCAAATGAAGATGTGATGAAGCTTCGCAGTGTTGATGTTGCACTTCAGTCAGCGGTGGCTCTGCGAGTGTGTTGGGTACTTTGGGCACAGATCTGGTCAGGGAATCGAGGGTATAGTTAAGTCTCGTGGCGGGACATCCCGCTCTGTGAAGTGAATGGGAACCTGCACTTGCCTTCAATGACATTGTGGAGAACAATGCAGATGTTCGCGTTCCCCAAGACAGTGTCAATACCCATCAGTCAAGTCCTGAATGGCAACTTTCGATGTAGACGCATGGTGATATCGACAAATTCTGGCTCATTCTCTGGCGTGATAACGCCATGTCGTATGAGAAAGTCAACGAGTACAACAGCAGAGTCGTCTTTGAATTCTTCGCGCAGCATAGCCGCTTTCAAATCTTCCACAGTCATCGCAGTGAAGCCCGCAACTTCGTCGTCGTTCGGTCGAGGCACGACATCAGGCGGTAGCTCCATGTCGTAAACGAAGGTATAGTTGGGGCAAACCAGACCCTTCTCAGCAGGCGACTCCTCGCCACTCATACTCATTTGAGTGATCGTACCTCTGCAGCGTGCTAGACGGCGAACAAGGTCTTCTGGCAATGAAGCCTCTTCGTTTGCCTCTACTATGATCGTCTGTAGTGGCGAAGCACCGGCTTTGACACCACCTGCGACAGTCGTGTCGAGCATGCCAGGATACGTGAAGAGGTGCGCTGCCCGGCGCGGGATCTAGACGTACATCTCACTGCTGCGGAAAGTATAAGCTACAAGGTGAGCACCACGATGAGTGATGCCGAAGAGCTGCGCGGCGAACCGTACGACTTGGACCGGCCTTTCATAGCGTGCACTGGGGATCGCGAAGGGCTCACTGTGCCTCCCAGCTAGCGCACGGAACGTGTTCTGGTCGATACAGATGTCGATGAGATCTTGAAACGCTGCATTGATGGCCCTGGCAGTATCTTCGCCATTGAGATTGTCCAGTACAGTCACACGGCGAGGTTCATCGTGATGCACCTCGAACGCCGGCGTGAATGGCATGCGGTCCACAATCTTCGGCAGCATGTAGCCATGAGGCTGATCATCGCCGGGGAGGCAGAGCTGATAGTAGCCATGTTCCACTGGATTGAGAGGAAAGCTGTGCCAAGTTGGCCTCGTCTCATCGCTACAACGTCGCCATGTCTTGGACTCACTTGTCACAGGCCGCCACCAGGGAGAGGATGGTCACTTGCTGGTCCTTATGTTCGTCTCCGATATGCGCCATCTTCGCACGCGCTCTCACACCTCAGTTTGAGTGCCACAATGACCTATTTGTACACTCGTGAGGTTAGTTTTCTAATATATTCGATCCAAGAGATGATTGGGAAGGCCTGACATGAAGTCAGCGATGGCTTGGCGGCGATCGCAAATGGTCTGCACAGCCGCATCTCACTCTGTACATGTAGGACGCAAGTGCGATAGCACGACACGTGTGGTGGTGAAATTAAGAAGCAGCTGTTGCGAGGTTTGATCAGTCGTCATCAGATTGTCCGCGCTGATGCGCTGCTAGTGCTGCGAAGGCACCTGTCAGGCACAAGACCTGTGACACGATGTCGTAACGAGGCTTCAAAGCTGATTGCAGCGTACGAGTGATTAGTGAGATCAAGTCAGAGTACGATGGCTCAAGAAAGGCCTGGCATCAAGGTCGGAGTCCTCGAGGCATCCGGCCACTCAACGATCCATGTAGAAAACTCGCACCAGGACAGTAGTCATCATCAGGTGGTTGAAAGAGACGTCAATGGCAACATTACTAATTTCTACGAAGTCAACAGTAGGTTTTTATTTGACTCCAATGCCCGGCGCGATCAGCCGCGATTGGACTACTGACTGACGGCGATTAGACTATTACTATGGGGCCCGTTCAAGTGACTCCCTCGACGATACAACGAAAGCTTCTCAGCATTCACCAACCCCCGGATATCAAGGTTCTCAACCATTTTCGATCACAGACTGGAGGTAAGGGAGTCTTTCGCACTTCGAGCTCGTCAAGCGGGATGACATTATGGCAGCAGCGTGCTCCACTTCGTACGCTGCGACGAGTACTCGGAGAACGTCGGGTTATAATGGCGAGTGCTACGACACACTAGCAGAGTCTGCAGCGGCATATCAGACACAAAGCACGACAGGTGTACCGTGCAGGTGGACGCCATTAGAGTCTGCAGAAGCAATGCGCGCTGCAGGCAACCTTATTCCACAAGGCCTGCCCCAGCAAGGCCCAAACTTGGCGCGTTTCTGGCGCAATATTGCATCGCAGGAAACTCCCCACTCGGGCCCAGAGCCGCCGATAAGGCTGCCAGGGCCACCATCGCCAAGCCCTGCATACTCTGTATCATCGCCATCATTTCCGTCTCAGAACCTGGCTGCAGCCAAGTTTGATTCGCGATTCGCTCCCGGGTCAGATACATCACCTGATGTCGCGGAGGAGCTCCCTGGAGCATGATGCATCGAATACGAAATCTTGACGGTAGTCAACTACAAGTACGACATGTTCCCTTCGTTCGTCGCTCAAGGCAGCCTCTCGGAACCGGGCGAGCTCGTTCGGGAAGGTCTTGGAGGCGTCGCTCGCTGGTTCAAGACGTTCTTTATTGTTGACACTGGAGCGAAGCAATATGAGCTGGCTGCGCAAGAGGCGCCGGCCGTTATAAGAACCACTTTCACCCGTGAAACGATGGCGGATGCTCTGAAGACTATGAGCTCTCACGGCCATGGAATGTCGTTCGAGGTCAATTTGAAATGCCCCGTCGCAAGTATTTGTCTCAAGGCAATGCATGGGGCCCACGATGAATCGGAGGAAAGGCGGGTCCTGATCAGTAGCGGCTTTCCTGCAAACGACGCAGATATGATTGTCGACCGACGTAAGGCTGCCATCACTGCGAATGATGATGCGCATTTTCGTTTCAGCTTCTGGGTCTGGATTGTCGACGGTCAGCGCCTATTCGCACCTAGGAGACGCACTAAGAACCTTTGAGGCTTGTTGTCATTTCAGAACGCCAAGCCGTTCACAACAGACGCCCGCGCAGAACGTCTCTGTGCGGCAACATGACAAGCCGTAGCTCATCTCAAACATCTCCGGAAAGGGAGCCCATTCTGCGACAGCTACTCCAGTGGCACTGCAGAGTCACCACCACCCTTCCCCTGCCGCCCAACCCACCTCCTCATCCCAACCCACCTCTCCCCCTTCGTCTCAACCCCACCAAGCTCACTCCCAACCTCAAACACAGTCGTCATGCCATCAAGCCCCCCAACAGCGATATGCTTTCCCTGTGTCTTCTCCCAAGCAAGCTTATTCAAGCTCTTCAGCCCGTACGCTTGACCAGCCGGATCGGCATGATGACTCGGCCGCGCGCTTGCTACAGGCAAGTCCGAGGAAGCGGCTAGGTCGTAGATGTCTAGCAACCCCGAGCCGTCGACACAGCCGAAGACGCCGGGTTTGGTTGGCGACCATTTCGCGGAGTAGACGGAGTCTTCTCGAGGGATGGTGAGGAGGGGTTCTTGTTCCTGCGCTTTTGCTGCGCCGGAAGCTGTGGCTGAGGGTGCGGTTGCACGCCAGACTTTCACCGTCCAGTCTAGCCCGCAGCTTACGAAGAGGTCGCCGAGATCGACTTTGCCTTTCCCGGGGTGGAAGTCGATACTCGTTACTGGCGCGGAGTGGGATGTATAGCTTAATCGAGGATCTACGCCTGCTTTTGCGCCGGCGCGATCGTAACGATGCACTGGTAGGATGGAGCCTTGCTCTGTGCCGGCGAGAAAGTACGTCGGATCACTAGCTGGAAACGCCATGCAGATTGGCGCTACGTCGTCGGTTTTATAGGCGCTTGGATTTGGGGCGCGGAGCTCGAGGAACTCTTGAGGCTGTGTGAGCATGTCTGGAGACCAGGCGCAGACTACGCCATCGGTGCTGACTGTGAGGATGCTGCTGGCGTTTGGGGTGCCGACTACGGCTAGGCTGTAGATTGGGTGTGCGTGCCCTGATCGACCGCCTGTGAGTGGTGTGCGCTGGACTGGCTCGCCAGTGCGTTGATTACGGGCGCGGGTGTCCCAGAGGCAGAGCTGGCCGCTGTAGGTGCCACCAAGAATCAGCGACGGGTGATGAGGATGGAACATGCAGGAGAGAAGGTCTGAGGTGGCAGTCAGACTGTACTCGGGTCGACCTTTGAGATGCATGTTCCAGACGTTTAGCAGTCCTCGCGGTGCGTGCGGAGAGGCTTGCGATTTGGTGTATGCTGTGCAGAGTAATTCAGGGAACTTGGGGCTGAAGTCTATGTCACTGATTATGCGATTGCGGCCCATGGCTTCGGTGAGGTCGAACTGCGCGACCTCCTTGATGCGTCGTCCTTTGCGACCGGTGTATTCGTCCTCGTCATCGCCGTTGGGCTGTCGTGATTGGAGGGCGTAGTCTGCGAGGACATCATACTCTTCGTCCAGTGCTCGCTCGATGACTTTGCTGCTCCGTTCGATGAAGTCCAGGAAGTCATTGCTGTTGGTGACTGCATTCAACTCCTCGGGCTGCAGAGCTCGTGATGGAAAGCGCTCCTTTGACGTGCTGACATCCTCGTCCAATTGCAATGCACGTAGCTCCTCCTCAATCTCGAGGCGAAGCTTCTGGCGGATGTTCTCCTCGTCCAGCTCTCGCTCTCGTTGACCTAGCTTCCTCCGCCGCCGTGACGGACTCCTCGCTTCATCTAAGTCGTGACTATTGCTCTCGGGACTCTGCCGCGACTCGGTCTGCACTCCTTTGCTGTATGTAATGTACTCTGGCTTCGTATCCACAGGGACCTCATACACAGTAGTAGGCGCAGTGAATGACAGCGCTTGCGTATCTGTCGCAGCGTCCTGGTAGGTCGGTCTTGGCGCGTCAGATCCGCTGTCTTCGGTATCACTCACGCGTTTCTTGGGTGCGGGTGATGCAGATGCTGGACGGTCCACCAGAGATGAGATCAGGGAATCGAGGTCGTCTGCTCGCCTTGGTGCTCGAGATGGCGAAGGCGAGGCTATCTATGTCATTAGTCAGCGAGCTGCTGCCATTGTATGTGTATTCGTAGTCACTCACTTGAGATGGGTCCAGACTTTGTCTGCTGTTGGTGAACTCCTTGGTGCGGAGCTCCTTTTGCCGCTTCATCTCGGCCAACTTGGCCCTTTTCGCCAGCAGCTCGTCCTTGCGCGACTGAGATGAGGCCATCATGACTGACCAGGTGCCGTTACTGGTGCTGAGACGGAGTACTGAAATGGTACCGCAAGCAAGTTGGCGTTAGTGAAGTCAACACGCTCGCGGTTAAGCTCACGCTAGCGTGGCGACCCCTGCAATTCTCGGGACGCAGACAGGAACAGCTCCGGCCACCACCGCGAGAATCATTGAACTGCTACTCATCGCTACCTACTGCACTCCAATACAAGCTAGCGCGCCTACAAGATTCCGCCTCTCCACTCATCTGGCTGCCGACCTCATTCAATTCGCCATTGGGCTCTCTACGACCCCTAGCGACTCGTCCCCATTCCCCCAATGGCTTCCACAGGCGTGAACGTATGTCCAACCCTGGCTTAGATCAAAGACTTGCGCGAGCAAGGCGAGATCTTTCCCCGGAGTGTGCACTGACAGCAATTGCGACGCAGGTCCTCCGATGGGGCGCACTAGTCTTCGGCGTGTTCTACGGCTTCTCACATCAAACCGCAATCTCAACAAAGGACAAGCTCACAGCAGACAAGCACGAGTACGAGAGGAAGCAGAAGCTCATAGCTGATGCGAAGGCGGCATGGCAGAGGAAGAATGCGCCTTCGTCGGGGACAAGTCAAGGTATGTCCAACTAGGAGCCGTGGGATCAGAGAATAATGCAGAGCATGTGTGTGGACGAATAACGAGACTGGCTTCCGGAACCGAAGTCATGGTGTAAGCGCGGTAATGGAGCGAGAACTGTATGCTGACCATCATCTCACAGAGTCATTGAGCCTGGACGACCCGCGATTTGACATAGAAGCATACATGAAGGATATTGCTGGCAAGAAGCTATAGATGTCGCGCTGTATGTGGCAGGTATCAGAGCCAGCCGTCTCAGAGCATCTTGTGATCGCGCTTGGGGCCTCGGTGAAGGGGACCGACGACTTCGGCGCGAAGTGAAGGCGAATGCTGGTTGAGGGGCAGAAGGAGGTTGATGGCGACACGGTAGATGTCTGTGGTGGAGCTGTACATATGATGTATAACATTGCGCCAACTTGCAGTGCACTGAGTGCGCACCAACAGCAGTCCTACGCCCGCCTTATATTGCATTGGCCAGCGTCGAGACGAGTGTTTGCACTGCACAACGCCTTCTGCCTCAGGCATGATGTCGAAATCGCCCGAGCTTTCGTCTTATCCTCCAATCCACGGTGTACGCTCCTCGACCCATAGAGCTGCGACGTGACCCGCCGTCCACACACATCTGTGACAACCTTTTGACCTCCTGTATCGTCTCGAGCGCGAACTGGAACAATCACATCAACTTGTATAGCTTCCTCCTAACACCCGGCAGTTGATCGCGGCCCAGGGGAGTACACGTACACTTCCGTTGCATCTCTGCCTACTCGAGGCTTATCAGCCACCATCTTCCTATACAAATCTGCCACATTGACTACATTAGCACAATGGCCTCTGTAGGCTACTCGCACCCGGCAATTGGCGATTTCACCGCAAGCGCCCGGCAAGAAGGCGTCTTGCAGTTCCTCGGCGTGCAATATGCTACCCTCGACGACCGTTTCGCACCTTCTCTATTGAAGCAGTACCCAATTGACGGCAAGGTGGTAGACACTTCAAAATATGGGTATAGTATTTCTAGGATACGCTCTGACGCAGACTCCCGAGCTGATCCCCATGAAGACCACAAGTCAACCCTGGCGGCGCCGACTTCGAGTTCAAGCTCCTGCAGCAATCGCTGCCTTACGATGCCAGCACTGTGCGTACCTCCGAGACAGACTGTCTCAATCTCAACATTACGGTCCCTGTGAACGACCAAGGGAAGGTAGTAGGGGAGAAGCTTCCGGTTTTTGTATTTATACACGGCGGTGGCTTCATGAACGGCAGCGCGAACTTCCCGGGGTATGATCTGACTAGATTGGTGAGATTAAGCGTCGCGAAGGGGATGCCGATGATTGGGGTCGGTGTCAAGTACGCTTATGCTCTCTCTACCGGCACTGAACTCATACTGACGAAAGACTGTAGTTACCGGCTGGGTATCACCGGGTTCCTGACGTCCAAGGCAATGCAAGAAGCCGGCTACAAAGCGAACAACGGCCTGCGAGATCCACGTGCTGCCCTTCTATGGCTAAAGCATTACGTCCATGCGTTCAATGGTGATCCAGAGAACATTACCCTAGTAGGCGAAAGTGCTGGTGCCGTGAGCGTCGCCTATCATCTGCACTCCAAGACGCCTTTGTTCAGGCGAGCAATGCTCATGTCGGGGACTACGCTTCTCATGGGTCCAGTACCGGCTGCGGCAACTGAGGCGACTTACAGTAGAGCTGTACAAGCACTGGACCTAAGCGAGCTGAGCGATGCAAAAGTCGTGGCGAGACTGTGCAACATGGATGGTCTGGAGCTGCGTGGCAACTTTGTGAGAGCAGGCGTCTTTGCTTTTCCGTCGGTAGATGGCGAAATCGCTCCCTCGGAAGTGACATGGACCAACGTAATGGATGGGAGCTTGCCCTTGAAAGGCAGGGAGTGGTGCGAAGCTGTCGTAATTGGTGACTGTGCTTTCGATGTAAGTATGATAGCTCTCCGATCTCGTGCATATGCTAAAAGCTCTCCAGGGCAGCATAAATTCGCTCCGTCTGGGCCACCGCAAAGCAGGGATCGCCCAGTCATTTCATGACTCTCTCTCGAAGTCGCTGCCAGAGCACATCAGTGCAAAGCTGTCCAGTGCATATGGAATCCCTGCTAGTGATGATGAGGCCTTTGTGAAGATCCTTGAAGTTAGCAACGACCTGCACTTCTATGCACCCACCGTCGCCTTCGCCAAGCTGCTTTCGAAGGATTCAGAAGTCTACGTATACCGATTCAACGAACCTAATACTTGGCCAGGCACCTTCCAAGGGCGTACGACACACATTCACGACTTGGTGTTCCTGCTGCAGAACTTCAATGAGAAGCTTAGCACGGAGCAGAAGGACCTAGCTATTGAGTTCGCCTGTGATGTTATACGTTTCGCCAATCGAACAGCGCCGTGGAAGCCCTATCACGGAGAAGAAAGGGTTGCGAAAGTGCTCAAGGCTGGGGACGTCAAGGTAGTGAAGGATGAGCCTGCGCTCACGGAGCGGAGAAGCATCGTGTTTGAGATTGCTGAGGAGATTGGGTGGGATGTGTATGCGCAGGCCTTCTCGAAGTGGTTCAATGGCGCTTGAGGTTGGTATCTTGTATTCAGTGCTGTAGGTACGGCAGGTGCACTTTCCTTGAGAGCGACCAAGGGACATTCCTTCCTTCCCAACTTCACTTCGCGGGCTTGGCGGGGCGCTAATAAGGTGGTTCTTTGTGAATCATCTTTTGTTTTACCTACAATAACACTAGTCCGAAGGCCATATTGGTGTACATCGCCGCCGCCGAGCCGTCGCCGAGCATGGCGCCGCCTACACAAGGTAGAGTACAATTCATTCCCGCTCCACCGTTGCCGGAGTTCTACATGGAAAGTACGCCTAGTGGCTCTAGCAGTGAAGGAACGAGGAACAACAAAAACTCCGACAACAATGAAACCCTACTACCAGCAAAGCTTGAGCTCAATGCTACGACTTCAGCAGACAGCGAAACGCAGAGTCTGCCAGAGTCATTCACTCGTCTTGCAGTAGCTTCTACAGATGCCCACCAGCGATTCTTCGCCACACCTGAGATCGCACTTCCACCGGCGTTGATCACCGCTACAATGCCCGTCGTGGCACCCCATCCTTATGCCCATCTTTTCGCATCGATCGCTCACCCGCACACATACACATATCACCCTACGATCCCGCAGCCTACGCACATCACTACACATTCTTCGCTTCCTGAAGGCGTCCAACCGCTCTTCCAGCCCACTGCACAGCCTCAACCACTGCATTCTCTGAGCGTCTATCACGCATGCCTGGTCTGCCATCGCCCGAGATCAGAGAAGTACCATCTCCAGAATCCTGTGACCCCAGGAACGAAGTCGAGTGCGCCGGGTATCTGCCGCCGATGCCGGGTCAAGAATGTGGTGGAAGTAGAGCAAGTGCTGCAGATTCAGAATGAGCCAATCAAGCTCGGAGTTGCTTGCTTGGTGCCGAACGAGGACTACGTGACGAAGGACAGAGCGAAGGAGGAGATCGACCCGGCAAGGGAGAGGAGTCGAGCAAGCCGGCCTCATAGCGAGAAGCCTGTAGAAGAGCAGGAGACCTCGCGATCGCGAGAAAGAGTTGTCTACCGGTACGTCTCCGTGCGAGATACTTCCACACAAGCTCCTGCTTCCTCTCCACTTCGTGCAGAAGTGTCAGTCGAGAATCTCGCGGCTATGAACCAAATGAATGATCAGACTCCGTCAGAGCGGGACCAGAAGCGCACTTCCACGAAACGCTACGTCGTGCGGACTGCTACCGATACAGCAGAAGCGCCGGCGAGATCTGTCAGCACAGTATACGGTGCACGACTTACGCAGATCGATCAAGTGGAATGCAAAAGAAGTGCTACATCCAGGGCCGATGCCAGATCCGGTAAAGGTCCTGACAAGAGCGCAACACCAGCGTCGAAGTCTTCCAGCCCTTCTCGCACCGCATTCTCGAGTATGAAGCAGACACGGGGGGTAGAAGAACGGGGACTTGATGCGGCATACCTGCACACCGACACCGACATCCGGAAGATTGCCCGAGACGAGATCGAACGCTACCGCCAAGCCGAGCGCCTGATGGCCGCGCATCCTGAGGCATATTCTCATGGCCGCGTGGTGCCAGCCAATCGCACGGTACCTGTCGAGCGGCGGATCGAGAAGGCGAGAGACTCACCAGACTCGAAGCCATGGGAGGAGAAGGTCCACTATCGGGTAAAGGTCGATGGGAGGGGAGTGGAAGCCACGAAGATACCGCCAATGCCACAGCCAGAACCTCTGCCGGCTTTTGCCCGGGCTAGCAAGTCCTCGGCAAGATCAGAGGAGCAGCGAGTCCCTAGCGAGGACTCGAAATTGTGGTATCACGAGCCTCGAGATGTCGCCAAAGACGCACTACCCAATGCACAACCTGCTAGCGGCAGGACAGAGGTGACTGAGCGGGGCAGACGCACGTTCACGGCCTTTGAGCGTGACGTACTGAAGCTGGATGAGCGTGATCGCGAGCAGAGATTGAGTCGTGCATCTCACAGATCGTCTACTAGGCCTGCAGATCCGCCAGTCAGCGCGCGTGTCAGGGAGCTCACAGAAGCCTCGGACCGCGAGGCTCGTGGCCAACGCAGCGACACAGAGAGAGCGACAGGCCATGCGACGGAATTGCGAAGCACACACAGCTCACACGCCACCTCGCAGCGATCGGACCGTCGGAGCGCGGCGGATTCAGCGGCATCCTACAAACAACAAGCCTCGGACCCTGAAAGCGGCCATGGATCCACCAAGCAGACATCGGCTGCCCTGGACATGCCATCGCCGAGACAGTATCTTCGGACTTCCAGGCAACAGGTCCCAGCCACGAGCGATGGCACGTGGTATGCTGATCGGGTCAAGGGTGTGACTATCACTCGCTCCCAGGATCGCAAGCAGCCGCGAGAAGATGAAGGTAAGACTGTGGGCCCAATTGAAGAGCCTACTAGGCCAGCAGCTTCGGAGCGCACGTCCACGGTGAAGGGTGACTGGGACTGGGAGTACAGTGAGCGTACTGTCCAGCCAGCTTCAAGACCAGCTAGCAGCAAGCCATTTGGAGACGCCGAGCCACGCTACACGACAGAGACAGAGAGCCTGCTTCGCCGCCAGTCCAAGCCTGCTACCTCCAACCACTCGACAGTCGGCACAGCTCGCGAAGCTCCTACTCGATCCGCGCCAGAAGCGGATCCCACTCTCCCGCCCAGATGTCAGGATCCAGTCCGAATGACCTCTCAAAGCCGCAGCGAGCGAGAGCGAGGACCGTACATGCGTGTCTCTGAGGAGTCAACGCACGTACGCTTCGCGAGTAAGGTCGAGTTCTCGCCCACGCCGCCGGGCAGCGACGAGTACCTGCCCGAGTACCTTAAGAAGTCGCAGCATCGTCGCCAAGAGAGGAGAGGAGAGGAGGTGGCAGGTTCGGGGCTGAGACAGCAGCTTAAAGGGCCGGATGATGGGGAGAGTGCGGAGGAGCTATTCGTGGAATATGAACGCAGACGAGCGAATAGGGTGGCCACGCCGGAGCCGGAGGATCGGAGGGGGAAGGCCGGGAGGGCGAGATTGGGGATGGCGTATGATGCGCCACTGCCCGAAGGAGCAAAGCAACACAGCTCGTCGCTTCGCGGCGGTAGTAATGCTGGGTCGCGAAGGGGTTCGCTCAACGACGAGCCAGCCAGCGCTATGAAACATTATCACGACAGCCGTCCTGGATCTGCTGTCGCTTCTTCGCGTGCAGACTCGCAGGTTAGTCGCCGCACTGGCAGCCTCTCTCGTGCACTGAGCGAGAGTCCCTCGCGCGAGGCTCTTCGAGCTGACTTCAGGGCCGACGTGCGATGGGACCAGGACAAGTTCCATGCTGAGCTGCGTCGGCATGAGGCGGGGAAGGCGGTCTCCGGAGTGGCTGGTGCTTGGGAGGATGACGGCAAAGGACCGTATCGCGAGGAGCAACCGATGACCGAGAGCATGGACGCTTTCCATGGAAGTGGACACGGAGGGTCGGGTACCGGGAGGTGGTGATCGTTCAAGGTCCGTGGGCCGGTCAGTCTACTGACCTAGGAGACTGTGAATGGAGGGCATGCTAGCCTGCATCGAGGACAGTAGAAAGGCTTTGCACTGAACAGAGTAATAGCGAATCTTGTCTTTCACCCTACTCCACCGACCATCTCATCATAGTCCTCAAAGCCAGCCGCCTCCCCAGTCCGATTGACCAGATACTTCATCCTCACGCCCTCCGGTCCTTCCATGTACATATGCCTCACATACCCCGGCAAATCCCCCAACGCATCCCCAACCCGTTCATACACCTCTCCCTCCCGTCCGACCAAATCCTCCCCTTTCCTCACCCTCTCCGCAATCCGTCTTGGATCTCGGGTTTCGGGCGTATTCCAGCCTTGATGCGAGAAAGATTGCATCTTTGTCTGTACTTCGCGCATGGTGCGGAAGCAGGACGAGCAGTGCCAGCCTGCGTCCCAGAGGGTTGCGTGGTCGCGCCAGCGGCGGTAGGCTGCGAAGAGTCGCCATCCGGGGCCTAGAAGGTTCATTCGAAGATCATTTGGGGCGATTGTGGTGCTGACTGAGGAGCTAAAGAGGGTGGCTTCGGGATGCGCCCATTGTTCTCCACGGTGCTTCCATTCGAAGCTGTAGTAGTAGAATTGACTCCTTAGCGTGAGGCGTGCGGGGATGGCACAGTACTTCAGTACCAGCAATGTGCCTTGTCGAAGCAGCTCGTCCATGTCGCTTACTATCAACACATCTCCTGGGTATGCTTTCTGAGCCGGGTCTGTGAGGGTGGGGAAGACAGAATACAGTAGGGCGTTGCGAAGATAGTCTTCGTGGTCCCAGATCCGGGTGCTGATTATCGGGTCCTCAATCACTCGATAGATGATCCTGTCGTGGAAGGGCTTGAACTTGTCCCAATTTTCCTTCAAAACCAAGGACTTGGGCATGCCAGAGAACGTCGTTGGCGACTCGATGATGACGAAGTAGTCGACGTAAATCCTGTGCTCATTCAAGCGAATCTCCAGCCAGTCCAGTTCCGTGGAGAACATGACAAGATCATACACTTTCCGGCGAGGCTCGTGCACGCTGTTCCAGTGCCGCTTGAGGCCGATGTCCTTGCACATGTCGGGTAGACTAAGGTGCATCATGGCCTCGTTGTGATCGTTGTTGTCCCATTGGACGTACTTCTTCGAGAGGGCGGGCGACATGTGGTAGTCTCGTCTGGGATGGAATGCCTCATTGAAAGACTGGCTGTAGAGGTATATACAACCTAGGCTGATGGCAAAGAGAATGGCAATGGCAGCGCGGGTGGGGCGTTGGAGGAGCATCTTGATGCACCAAAGATTGACGACCTCATGGAGGTGGTGACATGAGGGCTCTATGCTTGCCCTGCGTACTCACGGGCAACATCACCAGGACGTTGGGATTCTTCAGATTCGTGTTAAGATCCCTCATCCTTCGACAGGATGAGATGAAGCCGAAGGATCCCATGCCAAGACGTAGACCACGTGGTCTGCGAGTGACAATCATCGATACAACATGGACCCCAAGACCAGGTCATGCTGTGCGCCCGCAAGCATCTTGCATAGCGTTGTAGCTGAGTAGTATGTATACACATTCGCCCTTCCCAATCTTAGGCGCTTGAACAAGCGGAGCCTCGCAACACTATACACCCAGGCCGTCACCTTGTCCAAATCAATACAACCACCCTCACCCTGCCACTCAATCCTTACAACACCTCCCCAATAATCTTCGCCGCCTCCTTATAAGTTCCCAACAACTTCTCGCACTTCTCCCTCTCGCCCTTGATGCCCTCATCCTCTTCCAGCAAGTCACCCCACAACTCCT